>JAGPOW010000863.1:671866-689251 GCA_030014935.1 Caiman crocodilus
GCGCAAGCTGTCTTCAGTAGAAGTCTAGATAGTTTATATTGATTTCAGTTAGATGTCCCTCTGCGGCGGGGTGTGCGCGCGTGCGTGCGTGCGTGTGTGTGTGTGTGTGTGTGTGTGTGTGTGTCCCCTGGGACATCGACTTTTATTCTATGTATATTCTAACACTATATCGGCTTCTATTCTACCTCGTGTATACAGATCTCGCAGCAATATGTATAGACTAGTGTACAAGGGCAGGCGCGTGGTTCACGCGAGGTGTGGATTTGTGTATGCTCCCTGCTGCTCCGCTTTGTGCACGAGTAGAGCGAGATAAATACGTCTGTGTTGTCATGCTCCCGGATGATGCTTATTGCAACTCCGTGCCTGTGTTGGTAGCCCGTCTTTTAATTTCTAATGCCTCTTTGTAAAATAAAATATGGCAAAATAAGATAATATAAAATAAGATGAAATAAAATGAAATGATAAAATAAAATAAAGTAAAATAAGGTAACATGAAATAAAGTCAAGCAAAATAAAATAAAGTGAAATAAAGTCAAATGAAATCAAATAATAATACAAAGTGAAATAAAGTAAAATGAAATAAAATAATAAAATAAAGTCAAAGTCAAATGAAATCAAGTAATGAAATAAAGTAAAATGAAATAAAATTAAGTAATATAAAGTAAAATAAAGTCAAATGAAATCAAAGAATAAAACAAAGTGAAATAAAGTCAAATGAAATAAAATAAAGTGAAAGTCAAATGAAATCAAAGAATAATACAAAGTGAAATAAAGTCAAATGAAATAAAATAATAAAATAAAGTCAAAGTCAAATGAAATCAAGTAGTGAAATATAGTAAAATGAAATAAAATAAAGTGATATAAAGTAAAATAAAGTCAAATGAAATCAAAGAATAAAACAAAGTGAAATACAGTAAAATAAAATGAAATAATTTCAAAGTAAAATAAAGTCAAAAGAAAAATAATAAAGTGAAATAAAATAAATTTAAAACAAATAATAACAGAGTGAAACAAAGTAAAATGAGAGAAATAATAACATTAAGTGAAATAAAATGAAATTGAATAATAAAAGTGAAATAAAGCAAAATAAAGTAATAAAATAAAGTGAAAAAGTAAAATGAAATAAAATACAATAATCAAAGTGAAATAAAGTGAAAAGAAAGAAAGTAAAATGACACAAAAATAAAGTAAAGTCAAATTAAGTAAAGTAATAAAATAAAATGGAATGAAATAATAGAGAAGATGCCTGGTTTTTTTGGTTTGAAATAGCACCTTTCCTTGTGCTGGACTCCCAGCGACCGCTCGACACAGCTGTCCCGGTATGTCCAGAGCTTGCGGGCATTGAAACAAAGGCACCAAACCAAGCCTCGCCTCACAAATGAAGCTGGAAGCTCGAGAAACTTAAAACGAGTTTATTACTGCAGGATTGTTTTAAAAGCCCAGCACAGCCTGGCAGAAGAAAGCAGAGCTGTGTTGCAGGAGGGTGGCAGCCCTAGGCTGGCACATCCAACCAGCCCATTGAGAGCACTGACAACGTATGATCTTCATTTACAAGCGAAAGTCATCACTTACTTTAATTGCTACTTCGGAACCTGGAAGAAAATAGATCCATTTCTCCAGCATAATCTGGTCGGAGAAGCAACTTCCCTCCCTACCATGCAGTCGTGTAGGACCCCTGGCACGGTGGAAACAGGCGTGTCCTCTATCTTGGTTGCACCTTCTTGAGACTTCGCCAGACTCCCCTTCTCTTTCCAAGGGGATCTCTGCCTTTTTCTTGCTCCTTTTGCAACATGAAGTCTCACTAGGGCACTTTGCAATTTTTCACCAGGGCATTTGCAAAATGCAGTTTCACCAGGGCATTGCAAGCCACGCACAAATAAAGCAAATCAAGAATAAAAAGAAAGTGGAGGTAGACGGTGTGGGAGGAAATCCTCCACGAACCTGTAACTACTAAAGTGCATCTCCCACCTCATAATCCTAATGAGAACCAGAATTAACGAATGGAGCTGGGGCATATTTCGGGGTGGGGGAAATACGGGATGTATCGGATCTGCTTGCTGGATCTCTTTTCTTGAAACCTGGGCTGTGGAGGGTCTACAACAGACAACTGAGTTTAAGCTCTGCACATATATGTGCATACACACACACACACACACACATATATGTGTGTGTGTGTGTCTGTGTGTGTATACAGACATACACACATATTATATTGTATACACATCATATATATATTTACATACATACATATACACACACATATTATATGTATAGTACATACACATGTAATATACATATGCTGTATATATAGACACACAGACATATATACACATACATACATGTATATTGTATGTATACATACACATATAGACATACATATTATATCTGTATCTCTATCTCTATACGTGTCTTTATCTATATAGATCGAGATATATAATATCTTCATCGGCGTAATATGACATTATAATATTTATAATATTATACAATGTATAATATTTAAAATGTATTTATAATATATCATGTTTTCTTCTGCATTTTCTTTGCAACGAGAAGGCTCTGAAATGTGCATTTGGTCAGCTGCCCAGGCAGGGAAGAGACCACAAACCAGATAAATCAAAGGAATGCTCTAGGGGTGACTCGACTTGCTTTCCTCCTGGCATGGGAGCACGATGATGGGGTTACCCCGATGTCCTGGTCCTGCTTTGGGGTTAGGATTTTGCTTTTTTTTTAAAAAAAAACCAATCAGTAAAATAGATGAAGTTATCTGGAGGGAGCAATCGATTGCTCTGAGGCTTTGAATTTGACAGTGTGGGAGATCTGGGGAAATATTATTTTAAACAAGAGGACTAATAGGAGGACGAAACTGGGAAATTCTCCTTTTTTTACTTAAATGGATCCCTGAAATTTCCTTTAAAAAATGGAGTGTGATGATGTGAAGATAAAACAAGTCGAAACAAGCAGAAGTCGACTGATTTATCAATGGAGAGATGGGTGGGGGGAGTATCCGGGAGGGTATAACTTAATGAATTCAGAGGCAAAGAATTGGTACCGGATCGCTAACACTTTCCACTGATGGACATTGGAGAAGAAATCTACTCCACTGCCTGGCGTTTCTGTCACACGTTCAGCTGTGATCCATATCCAGTAAACACAGAGCCAACAAAATGACACTATAGATATAATTGCGGGTAAATCTTCGGGTCCATAAGTAGAAGGGTGTGTTGGGGGGTGGGGGAGACCTCACATGATCCACAGCATCCTCATCTACCTGGAAATGAAAGGCTTCGTGGAAAAAGGAAGGAGGAGGGGAGGCAATAGCAGAAATGTGTTGGAAATAAAGCAAGATCATAACTGGGAACAATTCCCTCCTAAGACAGAGAGCTTCTAATTAAGAAGGGACAGGCTTTTGTTGCCAGCATCAAATGCCAGGAGCTGTTTTATTTCCACCGCCTTGAGCCTCAGCAACGCCAGTTTAGGACTGTTGCTAATTATTATTATTATTATTACTATTATTATTATTATTATTATTTTGCAATGTCCAAGCTGAAGAGAGAGCTGGGGCGGGAAGGGTCCCTGTTTTTGTCCTCATGCATCTAGCTTTCTGCTCGCTGGAAGTTGTGTGTGTCGGACACACACATGGACACACACGCACACACACTCACACGGGCATGTTAGAAGCAGGGTTGCACGTGTTTTTCTTTTGCTTCAGTGTGCGGATCGTGGGCTCCTTCCTTCAGCCACCCCAACTCTCGCAGCCTCATCCCCCCTCCCCAAACTCCCCTCTGCTCTTTTTTCTGCGAGCTCCTCTTTGTGCATTGCAAACCCTGGGAGTGGTGCAACCTCGGAGCAATCCGCTCTCCGTGTCACCGCTGCCTTTTTTATTTTATTTTAAATGCCTTCAAACACATTTTTTCGCCCCATTTCTAACCCCCACCCCTCTTTCCGCGTTTAAACTCAAGCCTCGTGCTATCATTTGATATCCTGGCTAAGAAACACCTCTTAGAAGAATCTCATTCCTTCTTCTTTTCCGCCTCCCTGGCTGGGGATATAGGTTGCTACATTTGCATATATGGTAATGAGCTTCTAATTGCCAGGCTGCTGCGCTTTGCTGATGGATTTCTATAAATACATAGGTTTAAAAAGCTTGGCAATATTGCATTTCCCCTCCCTCCCCCCGAAAAAAATATCCTTGCAATACATCAGGCCGACCTGCCATCATTTGCATATCATCTTTTTTAAATATAATACGTATACTTTACGTATAGGCTACGTGGAGGTCTCCTTTTGCTGCTCATATATATCCACACGCCTGCAATTCTTCCCCCTTTTTTTCCCCTTGTCAAGTCCGTCTTCAGATTTGCTTCCTTGAAGACCTTTTTTGCTTCTCTGAGGATTAAGGGAAAAAGAGATAGGGAAAGAAAGGGGGTGGAGGGGGAAGGAGAGTGGGAGAGAAATAGATACTTGCATCTGACCAGATAGAGATTAAAAACACAGGAAGATGGCAATGAAGATCCCTTCTCAGCAATGCAGCGGGGGGGACCCCAACACACCCCAGAAGAGACAGAAGAAGTGGGTAAGAAGCCTCTTGGTATCTACAACAAAAAAATAAATAGCAAAGGTAGGATTTAGCCTGACAGCCAAAAGCACCTAATACCCCGCTCCAAATATTTCAGTGCTTATTATTTTATTCTACGCCCCCCCCCTTTATTTCGTCTGCATCAAGGAGGAGAAAATCCAGGGAAGTTAAAAGGAAGGAGTGTGTGTGTGTGTGTGTGTGTGTGTGTGTGTGCGCGCGCCCGCGCGCGCGCGCGCGTGTGTGTGAAAAGGGACCTGTCTCTTTTTAATTATAATGACCCCCCTCTTAGCTTCCTTTCTGCTAATGAGCAATTTTATTTTTAAGGGGGTGGGGGTGGTGGGAGGGGGGAAAAAAAGGCAAGCTCACGTGGTGAGGGGAGGAGGCGTGCTTAAATCAAGTCCCATAGAGTGATAACAATATGAGATTTCGCGGAACAAAAGGCTGGGGGCTTGGGTTGCTGAACACGTCTGAGGCTAGACAAGCAGCTCAATTTATTGGAGTTCGTGAGAAAATAATAATAAAAAAATGGAGGAAAAAAAAAAGCCGGGGGGAGGGGAAGGCTGGAGAAATGTGTCTGGCAGCGTCTTTATTAGAGGCACTGGAGCAGAGGTAATGAAGGGTGAGTGCGGGTGTGCGCTGGGTGCCGCAGCGCCGCACAAACGGCACCTTGTGTCAGTGCACGGGCGGTGCGGGCTGCGGGGCCGCCCGGCCGAGGGGAGACGTGGCCACCGGGCCATATAGAGCCGCGTGGGTGTAGGGGTGAAAGGGGAGCTGTAGCTACTGGTCTATATAGGGTGTGTGCGTGTGTGTGTAGGTGTGAAAGGGGAGACGCAGCTACCGGCCTATATAGGAGTGTGTGTGCGCGCGCGTGTAGGTATGAAAAGGGAGATATAGCTACCGGTCTATATGAGGGGGTGTGTGCAGGTGTGAAAGGGAAGATGTGGCTACCGGTCTATATAGGTGTGTATATGTGTAGGTGTGAAAGGGGAGATGTGGCTACCCCTACATGGGTGTGTGTGTGTGTGTGTGAAAAGGGAGATGTAGCTACTTGTTTATATAGGGTGTGGGGGTGTGTGTGAAAGAGGAGATTTAGCTACTGGTCTGTATAGGGGGTGTATGTGTATGTGTGTGTGAAAGGGGAGATGTAGTTACTAGTATATATAGGGGTGTGTGGTGGGGGTGTGAAAGGGGAGCTGTAGCTACTGGACTATATAGGAGTGTGTATGTGTGTAGACGTGAAAGGAGAGATGTAACTACCGGTCTATATAGGGGTATGTATATGTGTGTATATAGACATGAAAGGATGCTCCACAGTAGAGAAAAGCGGGGGGGGGGTGGAGGGGGGAGAAGAAGTCTCACCAGTCTCAGATCTTGTCCCCCAAAGATCCGGAGTCTCTTCCTTGGGGGGGGGGGGCAGCGAGCAGAAAAGGGCGGAGAGATCCCCACAAACTGCAGGGTCTGGACAGAGGAGTGGGTTGGGGGTGGGAGATTTAGCCCCACAGCTTGGAGCCCGGCACCCCATGAGATGCCTGCATGGGAAAGGAAGGCGGGTGGGGTTGAAAATGCATCGTCAACATTATTATTATGATTATTATGATTATTATTATTATTAGGATTAAAGGCCCTGCCGTGCGCGCTGGAGGCGAAGGCCCCCAAGCGCGAGCGGGGCCCGCGGGGCCGGGGGTGGCCCGGCTCGTCTGGCCGGGCCTGGCGACAATGAACTTGAGACGCAGCTCATCAGCATGCAGGAGGCCGTCTCTCAAGTTCAGGCCGGCCCGAGTTCCCATGCACGCTCAGATAAAAAGCGAATTCATTAGGCATTTTCTACGGACCGTTAGATTCCGCTGCCTTCCAGCCGCAGCAAGGCACCTACCCTGGAAACCAGACGGGATATGGGGGCGGGGGGGCACAAAACAAAACCAAACACAAACAACACAGGTCCCCTCCTGCCCTCAGCTCCTTTGCACTCAGGGCCGGCCCCTCCAGCCCCCTCCAGCCCCGGGCAAGCTCCCTTCCCAGCCCTGCTTGGAGTTTGCAAAACTTTTCTAAACTTCCAGCCTGCAGGGCCCGGGTCCTCGGCCCCTTCCCCCACCCTCAGCCCAGTCTAGACTTTCCCTCCAGTGTTTCCTTTCCCTTTTATTCAAAGCAGCTTGCTTGCGATGGGGATTATTATGCTAATTTTTCTCCCCCCCCCATCCCCTTCCCTTATTTCCCTCCACCCCTTTTTTGCAGACCCCTAGTCTGGAAAGCTAGACTTGGGGGCTGGACACCTTGAATTGTCACGACCTAGATGGTTTCCTAGCCTTGGGGAGTCTTGGGGGGGAAGAGAAAAGTTGGAGCAGATTGTGGGCTACTCTTTAAAGAGCCATGCACTGCCCCCCCCCGTTTTATTTTAGCACCCTATAAAAAAAAAAAAGAAAAGGCCTAGTAGGATATTTGCCTTCCTCTTTATAGTCTCAAAGAGGCTGGGGTACAAAGCTGGCCCCTTCTGCTTTGTCTTGCAACATTTCTCCTTCTGAGACTACATACGAAAGCCCCCAAGACTCCTCCTACCCCCCAGCACTTGGATGTTCACAGCCCCCCCGGATTTGGGGAGGGGGTGGGAGGAAGAAGCCGGGCCCTTTGCAGGGCTGGATAAAGCCCCAAGTTCTTCCCCAGCGCCCGGCTGCGATGCAGGCTTCCAGAACCAGCAGCAGAGAGGGGAGGTGGGCGGGTGAGCTGGGGGGGGGAGAAAAAAATCCTGAATGGACAGGCTGCAGCCACGTCACTGCGAGCCCCAACCATCCGCGCACAAGAGGGTGGGAGCAGCCGGGGCGCGCTCATTCCAGCCGCCTCTCCCGGGCTGCGGGCTCCGGCCGGGAACCTCCGCGGCCGGCAATGGTAAGTGCTTGGCACGGTTTGCCATCCCGGGGGCAGCGGGGGCACCTGGGCCCGGCTGCCGCCTGGGGTCGGGGGCGGTGGGTGAGGTCCGCGGGTCCCTTAGCCTCTCCCAGCGTTTTTGCAGCACAGCTCAAGCAGAAAGGCTGGGCTGGGGTGTGATTTGATTTTGGCTAGTATTCTTGATTGTTCTTTCTTTGTATTATTTACGGCATTTCAAGGTTCTCTTTCCCCTCCCCTCCGTCCTTGCTCTTGGGGGTGGGGAAGGCAACCCTCTTGGCTTCATGCAGCAGCCGCGAGGGGCTGGAGCCGGGCAGAAAGCAGGGTGGCGTTTGGCCGGGGACAAACAGCAGCAGCAAGGACTCACCCATACCTACCTGCCTACCTACCTACCTAGCCACCCTCCTCACCCTCTGCCAGTCTTCTCTGCTGCATGAGAGGGACCCAATAAGTTCCAGACGAGGATGAGACTCGCGCCCCTGCCTTGAAGACCTGTCTCTTGGCATGCCCCTTTTGGGCAGGGGAAAGGATCCCTTCTTCCACTGAGGGCCAAGAGATGGCTTTCCCCTTCCAGGCAGGCCTCGCAGCTTTCCTATCTATTTTAGCCCCTTTCCCGCAAACCTCCACTGCTCTTCAATGAACGTGCGGTTCAGGTGAGATGCTCAATGCTCAGCTGAAACCCACCCGGTCCCGGCTGCTGAGGGCAACGTTTTCCCGGTTTTTGTTTAGATCTGGCGGTTTTCGACCCCCTGGTCTGTCCGGTTGTATGGTGGGGGGTGTGGTGCAGAGGTGCGGGGTAGCGCTGCCCCCTCACTGCGTGCACAGAGCCGCTCTCTACCATGTCATGCTCGCCTATGGAGGGGTCAGCTGGCAACCCCCCCCTTTTGCATTTAAAAGGGGGCTTAGCATACCCCCCAGGCTTCCCAACCACGGGGGGAATCAGCCCTGGGTGTCTTGAGTTGGGGGAAAGGCACAGCACACTTCCTGGGGCTGGGCTGAAACTCGGCTGGGTGAGAAATCAGGGGAGCCTTTCCACAGCAGCGCAGGCACCCCTTCTCCCCAGGCTATTTGGACTTTGTAGGCCCTATTTCGGAGGCAATGGCTCGGCTAGCTGCGTACACCCCCGTGCACACGTGCAGGCGTGCCAGTGGAGCGCGGGTCTGCAAGATGCGGTGCAAACTGGCCCCTGCTCTGTCACTGCAAACAGAGATGCGATTTGCTTCCTTGAGCATATTGTCCGAGGGCCTAACGACCACTTCGTTTCGTAGTATTTATTATAATTAAAATAATAATGAATATTATTTTCATCCATTGTCTGTGTCTGGGGGACGGGGATGTAAAAATAAACATTACACACACCCGTATTTTTCCCCAGCAAACCTATGTCTTCTAAGGCTTTGAGATGCATGGGGTTTTTTTGTTGGTTTTTTTTTTGCCATCTCTCCTTTACCACGACATTTCAGTGGTTGCAAAGGCTTGTTTTACTACCTCGTGTGCTGACCAGGACCTTTTTTTTCCTTACCCGTCTACTGACCAGTGCCCTTTTTGCTACCCGGAGGATTATTAAGCTAGGCTAAAACAGAACAACATCCTCTGTAGCTGGTGATCAAGCGAGCAGATCCCCCTTGATAGGTTTAATGTGTGTAAAAGGAAAAAACAGAAATCTCATGGACTGACGTGCTGGGGGCTGGTATTTCAGGACTCCTGTTATTCCTTCCTACCCTTTCGTGTCGACCCAAAGCAAGTTTTCAAGGGACAGAGACTATTAAAATATACATTCCCCTTTCCTGGAGGAAGGTGTGGAAAGGGCGTTATGTGCTTGTTAAGACACTTCTTATACTGTGCGTATCTCTCTGTGTATGCTTGCATAAAAACGGAATAATATAGACCCTGTGTGCGTGTCCCAACGTTTCCCTAATGCCTTTGCCTTTAGGTGGCTTAAAGTGTGTGTGTGTGTCCTAACGTTTCCCTAATGCCTTTAGATGGCTTAAAACCCCAGTCCCATATTTCAGGCCCGTTGCATAGCAAATGCGGCCCCGTGAATGCGGCACATGCCGAGGGTTTATTTGAAAGCAGGCTCGTCGCTCCTGCCTGTAGAGATGCATCCGTGTCAGGCGAGCAGCTCTGCCCAGATGTAGCATGCATACCAAATCAGCCGGAAGTGCATTTGTCATTTAGCATCACACAGCAGAAATATGGCTTCCAGCCTATAAATAGATGGAGCTAAAACCCTGTCTCCAAATTGGCTGGTTTCAGTGCAGCGGATGCTGGAAAGGGGAGGGCGGCAGGTGCTAAAAAATCCGCCCTTTCCGTCATTCTTTGCAGGGCTGAGGGACCTGTTCTCAGGCGTCCCTGCTATTAAATACACGTCGGTGGAGCACGCCAGTAAGCCACTCTTCAGATGCATGGGGAGGGAAAGGTAGTTGTGCTCCAACCTTTTGTGTCTCGCGGAAAATCCGCCGCCTCTTTGAGAGCTGGACCACACAGCCCAGCTCTGCCGTGGACAGCCTCCCGGCAACCCAGTGCTATTTTCTAGAGATCAGATGCTGTGAGATTTGGATGGATTTATTTAGGACTCGATGGACGCTCACACATATACACATACACACCCCCACACGTACACATACACATACCCACACCTACACCTACGCATACACATACAACCCCCACACCCAAACGTACACACACCCACACCTACACATACACCCCCCATACCCACACGTACATATACACATATACACATACCCACACTTACACATCACCATACTCACACATACTCCCACACCCACACATACCCACACCCTCACACCCACGCGTGCACATACACGAAGTTTGCCTTTGTCTAATCGCCCCTGTGTACACGCATCAATCTCCCTAGAAAGATCCTTGGAAACATTAAACCCTGCAGCTTAGAAGGTGGTTTTGAATCCTGCCTTCAGTTTATCTCTTTTTTTCTGACTGGCTTCCGTGTGCCTAGGTGACTGGGTATGCACAAAATATCCCCCGGGCCCGGTTTCATTTGTGAATGGAAAGGGGTGGGTGGGTGTTGCAGACACATGTTAGGCTGCATTTTTTTTCTTCTGCTCTCGTGAATCTTCCCGGATCGGGACGGGGATAATACTACATGAATAATATTAATACTACTGCTACTAATAATAAAGAAGTGCAGTGTCATCAGATTCATCCTTCATTTTAAATCTGGAAGCTGAAAAGTGTCTTAACGGCTCCAGCTGCGACATGAGCAGCCAGGGCTAGTCTCTCTCCCTCCTTTTGGCAGGTCAAAATAAAAGAGAGCCACTTTCTTATTTTTTTTTATGTTGGAAGGCTCTTATATGAGCAAGTTTAAATTTGGGGTGGATGTTAAAAGAAAAAGTGTGTGTGTGTGATATGAGCAGGCCATGAAAGGGTAGGATTATATCTTAAAATATTCTGTAAGAGATAAGAGAGCCGGCGTTTATTCAAAGCTGAGCTTAAATAGATTTGGGGGATAATGCCATTTCTCTGACTATTAGGAACCGGACTGGTGTGTTGTATCGATCTGGCCATGTTGTGCAGAGGGAAGCAAGCTTTGGAGGTGTGGAGAAATTCGCCAGGACCTTGAGGGGTATATTTTTTTTGTTTGTTTTTGGCGTTTTTAACTGTTGTCTTTTTAATCTCTTCTCTTCCAGAACCCAGCCCGGCTGCCCAAGGTACCAGGTATGGTCACTGCTTTCCTGCCACTCTCCCTCCCTGAATGAGATGCATGCTGTGCAAAGCTCGCCCATTTCTCTCCCCCCTTTCTTTGCTTCTCACGCAGTTTCCCCTGCCTTTCCAGATGCGTGTGCGTGGCTCCGCTTGTAGCAACCACGCGCAGGTCGCTTCCCTGTTTTCCTACAATGTGATCGATGATGCTCAAATCTATCTATCTATCTATCTATCTATCTATCTATCTATCTATCTATCTATCTATCTCTAGATATATACCTATATAGATATGAAGAATTATCTATCTATGTATATAGATACGTATCTATATAAATGCAGTCACTCGCACTGAGGTTACACCGGAATATCTTTTGAGGAGAAGGCGCTCCTGGGGGTTACACCGGGGATATGGGATCCGGATGAAGCCTCGCAGGTTAATGCCGCTTTAACTCCTGCAGACCCCCGCCCTGCTAATATCACTTCGGGGCTCCCCCTCTCCCCCATCAGCTCCTCCTGAAGGCAGGTGCTGTTGGGTTTTAGGTCTGGAGGGAAAACCTTATCTCGGGATATACGTATATGTAGCAGCGCCCTGGGTCTGGCTAGCCAGCTTGGAGCGGTGCAAGGTGTGGAGCGGTGCCAGTTGTCTCCTTAAAAGCTGGTCCAAGAAAAGACACTCCCGGAAGAAATCCGGGCCTCTCTCTTGAAAGAGCAGGCAGGCTCTTTCCGGGAAGGCAGAAACGATCTCATGACAGAGACCTCCTTTATAGTGATCACGATGTCCCCCTTGCCCTCTGTATGTCCAAGGCGGATCGCTTTGGTAACCGCCTCTGCCCAGATGTCCTGCCACGCATCCGTCTGTCCAGAAGTCTCTTCCCGCAGGTAGTAGTCAACGGCGCAGGGGGAGCTCGTTTTTTGCCAGGCTGTGGAGCAGGGAATCGCTAGTAATAGCAGTGCCCTTCTTACCCCCGCCCAGAGGTAGTGGGTTAGTGCGGGAAAGGGAGTTAACTAAATGCATCAACGAATAGAAAAATAGCTTAGCCCTTTTGCCCATGCAAAGAGATGCAGTGGGAAGGAATACCCCTGGGCATGGGCAGTGCCAGCTGGAGAGAGCAACGACGGGGCTTTGCCAGTAAAGAAGGGGAAGGAGCCTCAGCCCCGGAAAGGCTTGGAAACGAGGAGTTGTGCAATGCAGAAGAAAGGAGAGCAGTGGGGAAGGCAGGTAGGGAAACACGTGTGTGTTTGGAGAGAGAGCCAGGGGTATAGCTGGGTCAGCGTTGCTGGCAGCGAGACCCATCTGGGAGCAACCACACGTCCTCTTGTACCAAGGCAGCGGTGCACACGCGTCTCCCCGTACACAGACATGTAGACGTGTGTGCGTGTGGACACACAAACCCAAACCGCGTCTGCGTGTGAGTGTATATGCATGTGTGCGTGTCTATGTTGTACAGACGCGTGTGTAATATGTGTGTGTAGTCGTGCACCAAACTTTTCTTTCGCGGGTTTCTTTCCCTGTTTCTTTCTCCCTTGCTGAGAGCTGGTGTTACAAAGATCGGGAGCGGTGTGACATCCTGGGTGCAATTTTCAATCTCTCTTCTCTGTTGTCGGTGTAAACCCGGCCTTCCCGTGTAGTGCAAGTGCCCCAGGGACTGTAATACAGGCAGGTATTACACAGCCCCCAGCCGGGGCCCAGCGACCTGGCTCGGCGGGTCTCCCCTCGCATGTGCGCGCCGTGGGCTGCAACAGGGGCTGCAAACGTAACAAGTGTTTGAGCACAGAAACCAAAGTGCAGCGCCACTGAAGTGCAGTGTGTCTGGTTGCAACCCGGGGTTTCTGTTGGCACTGGCATTTCTAAGACAAATGTGCGAGGGGTTGGGAGGCGGCTGGTTGTTTGAATATGAGTTACTTAAAATTCTGCCTATGGGAATGGAGAATATCTATCTATCTATCTATCTATCTATCTATCTATCGATCTATCTATCTATCTATCTATCTATCGTATTCTCATCTTATTCTCCATTCTCATAGACAGGAGAGACTTAAAGAAAAATCCTGCCTATGGGAATGGAGAATACGATAAAATAATTGTACATAATAATAATAATATATTATATATATACTATTTTGTGTGCATATGTATATATGTGTGCATATGCATATATGTGTCGATGTGTGTGTATATATACACACACATCGACACATATATATAATATCTTGTGTGTATATGTATATATAATATTATGTCTGTGTATAATTATATATATTATATGTGTGTGCGCGCACTATTATTCCTCATTTGTATGAACAGAATTTTTTTTAACATCACTCCTTTCTATGTGAATGTAGAACAAGATGGGAATAAGATAGATAGATAGATAGATGGATAGATATCCCCTCTTGAGAATCCATTCCCATAGACACTATTATTTAATATATAATATATATGTATGGGTGTGTATATGTGTGTGTGTTTATATTGTATGACATTTATAATTCAAAGGGAATGAATTTTTACAGCTTTCTTTTCAAACCAACTGCAGAGCTCCAGGGGAGAATTTTCTCAAAGGAGGTTGATTTTTAGCGTCTCATATATAGGAAATATTTTGAAATATATGGACGTGGGTAAATATATGTGTGGATGTGTGTCTGTATCTTAAATGTGTGGGTGTGCGTGTATAATATGTGTGTGTATATATAATGCATATCATACATATTTTATACATACACATTAGAAAAGGCACTGAAGTGTCAGAAGTCCTCTACCCGTCCACATCAGGACATCCTGATCTAGTTGGAGGAAAAAGAAGGGGGTCGGGGAAGGAGGCGGGGGAAGTGACGGAAAATCCACTGGGGGAAAATGAAGTGTGATCCTGTATTTTTTTAGACTGAAACGGCTCGTGACAGAGGCAGAATAATGCAAGATAAAACACAGCAAGGCCAAAATAATTCCCATAAATGGCCCATTGAATTAGATGCCAAACTTCTCCGTAAAGGATGGGCACGTATATATTCTGTAGGCGCTTCGCCAGGCCCGCATCCCCCGGCACCCCCCCGATATGCAACCAGACCTGCGACTTCGGGATCTCAAGACAAAGCCCCCTAGAAAGGAGAGGGCGGGAGGGAAAAGGGGCGGCTGCTGGGATCTACCCGCTCGCCGCTTCTCCAATGGCTTTCGGGGGATCCCTGGATCCCTGCGGGGAAATCCGCTTCAGGAGAGGGGCGGGGGGGGGGAATCCCGCTGGTTCCCAGCCTCTGTTCACTGCATCTCTATGCGATACCGCTGCTTTCCCAGCCAAGGGCCCGTGGGTGCCCGGCACAGTGGATCCCTCGGGTAGATCCTCCGTTTTGCAGGCCAGAACATCTCATCTGGTGCCCCTGCAGGCTGGGTCCTCCTCAGGGCTCAGCCCCTGAATGGAAAGGGGGAGTTCATCCCCAGGGTGGAGAAGGCGCATCTTTGTGGCGTTGAACCTGGTGGATTTGGGTAGATCGCTTCCCAGGGCCTGTTACCCCGCAGCCTTGAGGCTTGCAGATCCCCCTAGAGGAGCCCTCGATTCTGGGAAGCCGCCCGGTCAGGTATTTTTTAGGACAACTAAAATGGGGGTGTGCAAAAAAAAACCCCAAACCAAAACCCCCCAAAACCTGGGCGGGAGGCACGGAGGAGAAAAGCGCATCGCTTGCGTGTTGTCTTTGCTCCGTATTTGCATGGGTCATCTGAAATAGCGGAGGGCGAGGGAGGTTTTGCGGGACAAGCCTCTCCTATCAGCAGAGGATGTCCCTCCCCAGGTAATAAAGCTCGCTGTCAATCAATGCCCGGCATCTTCCTCCCATGCTGCTTTACCACCCCTATTCTGGATCAAAAAGAAAAAAAAGCTCCAGATCGGTTTCTGCTGCAGACGGGGAGGACTCGGGGCACGTCTGTTCGCTGCCAGGAAGGGTTTAATGTGAAGGGGGCACAAAGTCTCCTCCACAGGCAGCTCCGGGAGAGGGAAAGGGACCGAGGTGCCCAAGGGTGGTGCGCAGGCGCTGCCCAGGCCAGGGCTCCGCACCCCGGAGGGGCTTGTGAACCGGAGACATTGAAGGGACAGGAGGGGTCCTGGAAAGCAAGACCAGGCGAAAGCAACCTGCTGCCCTTCTAGCAGGCAGCCTAGGCTGAGAGGGCAGGCTTGGCCCCTGGCTGGGAAGGGGCCTGGCGAGGCAGGGCAGAGGGCAGGGAAGGTTAATACGGATTTAGGATCTAGCTGCACTGCTCTCGTGTGTGTACAGCGGAGATCGGGTGGGATCTTAGGGGTGTTGGCTGGCAGACAGGAGACAGAGGAGGGCAGCCCCCTTTCTCGGGTCCTTCTGCAGAGGGCCAAGTACCCTTCCCCTATCTATAGATCTATTTCTCTATATAGATATATCTCTAATATCTATATATCTATAAATATAGATCTATATATATATATATGGAGAGAGAGATCTATAATATACGCATTTTATGTGTGTATGTCTCTCTCTCTTTCTATATATATATAATGTGTGTGTATATATATGTGTGCGGAGGTGTGTATATTAAATGTCGTATATATGACATTTGATAGATAGATAGATATCTTAGTCTCCATCCCCATAGACAGCATTGTATATACGTGATGCTGTTGCGATCGCTCCAGCTTCGGTGGGGAGCTGGCGAGAAGGGCCTTTAGGCACGGGTGGTGGGAGAAAGGCAGCAGATCCCCGGTACTGAAAGGGCAAGAAAGGGAAATAAATATCAAGGAAAAAAAACCAAACAAATCCCGAGGTGGAATGAAACTGAATTCACTCCGCATTGAGGTGCACGGGGAGGATTGTGTCCACACGACGCCATCGGGATGCAAAGACCTGATCCGGAGCATCCCTGGGTGCTGCGGGTTCCTTGAGCCGCCAGTGGGTCCCCGAGGTGCTGGAGCCGCCCCAGACCCCCAGCCAGGAGCCGGATGGCGGGGAAGAGGGCGGCTGCCTGGGCGTGGGAGCCGGGCTCCCCTGCCGCCTTGCCCGGTCACCGCGGCTCCAGGCTGCTTCTCCTCCGGGGGCAGATGGATCCGTCCGAGCTCGGGGGAAGGTAAAAGGGCACAGACGAGACTGGGGGCTTGGGGGGGGGGCGGAACAGGGTGCTGGTTGTCGCCGCTGGTTTATTTAAGTCCTTCAATAAACCATTTATTTTATGTTACTTAAGGCCAGTTTTATTGTTAAGGGGGAAAGTAGCATTTTCTAGATCCGCTTAGCCCCGACAGGGACCTTCTAACATGGCGGGAGGGGAATCCTGTCTGCATCCACCCGAGTCTGCTAAAACGTGGGCGAGCACAGCTGGGCACGAGAGCTCCAGGTCTAAAGTTAAAAATAATACTAATAATAAGCGTGTTGGGTCCGTTTCAAGTCTGGCTCACGCTGTCCCGTCCTGATGGCAAGAGGCTCTGGAAAGGCAGGAACAGCCCCAAAAGGGAATTTCGCCCCCACCTGGCTCACCATGTCAGGAGGGGGGGGGTGGAAATGTTGGAAAGCGTGGGTTTGGCAAATCTGGCTCGGGTGGTGCGGAAAGGGGTGAAGGCGCAAGGCATGAATTAAACCCTCAATAAAAGCCGCGAGACGGCGACCCGAGCCTCCCCCCGCACCAGTAATCCGAGTCCCTAACACGAGGTCGTGGAAATGCGTTTTCCTATTTATTAGTATGAGTATTAGTATTATCCTCATCCTCCTCATCCTTGTTATTATCATCCCCATTACGACCACTATTAGTATTATTATCCCTAGTACTATTATTCCTACTGTTAATACCCCTCGTATTAATAGTCCTATTATTGAATTGCAATGTTCAGGGCTTTTATTTTTATTTAAAGGGAATATATATATATATATAATCTCCCACTCCCTTTGTCGCCTGCAGCCTGACCTGGATGTAAGGCCAATTGCAGAGGGGTGTGTGTGTGTGTGTGTCCACTCTTGGGGATAAGGGTTCTCTGAGCCAATGCATGTGTGTGTGCGTGCGCGCGCGTCCCACTCGTGGGTGTGCGTGTGTCCCACTCGCAGGAGAAAAGAGCTCCGTGATCCCAATGCGTATGAGTGTGTGTGTGTCCCACTCGTAGGGGAAAAGGAGTCTGTGATCGCGTGTGCGCGTGTGCCACTCTTAGGAGAAAAGGGCTTTCTGCGCGTGTAGGTGCGTGCGTGCGTGTGTGTGAGCGTGTTCCGCTCGTAGGGGAGAAGAGAGCTGTGATCCTGTGTGTGTGTGTGTGTGT
>JAGPOW010000863.1:689351-707579 GCA_030014935.1 Caiman crocodilus
TGTGTGTGTGTGTGTGTGTCCCACTCGTAGGCTCTCTCTGCTCGTGCGCGCGCGGGGGTGTGCGCGCGTGCCCACGCGTGTGCGCGCGCCCCGCCCCGCCCGGCCCGGCCCGGCTCGGCTCATTGATGAAGTGCGGGGCGCCGCAGGGCGGCGGGAGGGGTGGGGGCGGTGACGTCAGGCGGCGCCCAGCCAATCCCGGCCGGCGGCGAGGGCCGGGAGTGCGAAAGCATGAATGAAAAGTGCGGGGCGGCCTCCCCAGTGCGGCTGCGGGCGCGGGCGGCGGCTTGGCCGGGCCGGGCCGCGCGCTGCTCCTCGGCTCCGATCCGCCGCCTGCGCGAGTGTAAGTGCTGCGGGGACAGGGCTGGCGGCTGGAGGGGTGCGTGTGCGTGCGTGTGCGTGTGCACCGGGTGCCTAGAAACCCGCTGCCTTCCCGGCTCCCCGAGCTCTGCTTTGCCATTTCTGCCTCTTCCCCTTCCTCTTCCCCGGTGGTTTGCATCTCCCTTCTCCTGTAGCATCAGAGGCGGATGGAGGAGGGTGGTGGGGGGGATGGCTTGTCCATCTGCAATGAAATTGAAATTTAAATGTGAATCTGCAATCCAAAGAATAATATTCATAGCGAGATCCAGCACCTCTTTTTTTGCTGGGGGAGAATCATAGTAATCGTAGAAAATGCGGGTTGGAAGGGACCCCAGGCCATCTAGGATGATGATTTGGAGCCAGGGTGCGAGTGACCTGCTTGCTTAGCTCAGGAGAAATGACCCTGGCTCATGGCAACCCTTGGCTTTTGACTTTATTTGAATTTATTCTGCTTTGTTTTAGTCTATTTTACTTAATTTTATTATTGTACCTGCTCTGTTTTATTATTTTACTTTACTTCGTAATTTTATTTTATTTTGCTTGATTTTACTTTCTTTATTTTACCTCTGCTTTATTATTTGGCTTTCTTTATTTTAAGTCTGTTTTTATTATTTGACTTTATAGGTTTACTTTAAAATCATTAACAAAAAATTATCTTAGATTTTACTTTATTTCATCTCATTTGATCAACAAAAGAAAAGAAAACTTGCTGATTTGCCCAACTTTGGGCCATTCGGCTAATACCTCTGTGGAATTGAATTCTCTCTCCCTACTGGGGATGGGGATCTCGGGTCATCTCAATTGGAGAGAGTCGAAACAGATTTTTGCACAGCTCAGAATGGAGACCTTTGATGTGGTCATCTTGCCATTTGGCTGAAAGAGATAGAGATATAGATATATGTGTGCGCGCGGCCTGGAGAAGTTGAGGGGAGTTTTTGCCATTTGTTGGTGGGTTTCAGGATTGGGCCCACGTTGCATTGATGCCCTGATGCTACGGCTCCTATTGTTAACATTTGCATCTTTTTATTTATTTCTCCTTTCTTCTCCCTCTAAAAAGACGCATGCTGCTGGAACCGATGGGAAGAAAAGAAGGTGTTTTATTTATTTATTTTTTCTTCCTGCTGATGGCGGAGACTTCAGGGGTTGGTTGTTATCTTTGGTTATCTAGCTGTATGAGTGGTGTCAATTCTTCATAAAGCTAGATAACCGAAAGTAAAAATAACCCCATTACACGCCTGAGGAGGATGTGGAGAAGAAAGAAACCCCTCGGAAGGGAGAAGATGAAAGACAGAAACCGAAAGGACAGAGAGAGGCAGTGAGAGGAGGGGGAAAAAGAAAAGACGAAAAGGCATCTTTTTGAAACTGGAATTAAACACGAGGTAGGATTTTTTTTTTATTTAAACAACCTATTTACATCCTATAATTTTAAGCAATTACTGAGTGAGTGCATGCCAAAAAAAATTCCTGTTCTAAGCAAATGGAGGGTGCCAACTTTCTCCACTGTTTAACTTCTATTGAATTAAACCAGTAAAATTTCCAATTAGATAATGGATTTGGAGCCTGCATGAGCTTCAAGAATTGGGATGCACTTGTATTATCTAACTCATTGGGCACCCTCAAAGAATCCATAAATCAATGGGATTGTTTTCTTCAATTATTTCTTTAATAAACCAGCAATCAGCTAGTGTTGTTCATGCTTGTTTTGAAAATACAAACTCCTGTCTTCTCTTCCCATCCCCTATATGTTATGTTTTTAATTTTGTTCCCTGACAGATGTAACATGATAATCAGGACTAGAAACAGTGGATGATTTGGAAAATGGTGTCTTGAAAATTTTCTGTGTGACTTTTTTTTCCCCTTCCTGATACACCTTTCTGAACGTTTAAAAAATAACTTTTGTCTTTGCTCAGTTCTTTGAATGGATTCAAGATTCCAAGATTGGGAATTTACAACCCCCCCAAAAAACCCCCCAAACAAAGCCCTAAGTTTTGTGTGAAACTGCGTAAGAATAATTGGGGAATTTATTGAGTGGTGTGTAATTCTTCCCCTCTGACTTCAGATTTGCTTTGGTTTTTATGCCTTTCACTGGATTACCTGTCAACTTGCTCCCTATGGAATTTGTGAAATTTTACCTACTCTACTTTAACAGACAATTTTCAGTCAAAGGTTTGGACTGGGTACATCTCACTGGCTTTTAAAGGTCAGACTGAATGACTTAGACTTCACCTGCAAAATGTATCACCCTGTTTGGAAAACTGTCTTGATGGTGCTTAGAAGAAGTCAAAAGTCTTTTAATGGATTAAAAAAACCCCCCATTAGCCTCAGGACTGTGATTCCAAGAAACAGATTTCATAATAATAATAATAATAAAAAATACTGATACCAACATTTCCATGCCACTACTTGAAATAATTTTGGAAAGGAACCTTTTGTAGCAGTGGGACTTCATGCATATCTTCTCCTGTGGCGCGTGTTAAAAGAGCTCGCTTTTGAACTTTCCTGGACCTTGTTACTTTCTCTCTTGCGTTGACTGAGCTCATCAGAAACTTTTTAAAAGAGCCGAAGAAACTGATGCTGGTGCCTTATCCGGGATACTGATGTAGTTGTCAGTGCAATGTGAATGATTTGTCCTGCTCATATGATGACTCCAAATTTTAATAAATCAGATATTTCCCCCACCCATCACCACCCATAGCCCTGTAATTCAAAAAAAATCCATGACTGCGTAACTTTCTATTTGTAATCTACTCATGGACATCCAAAGAAAAGCCTCCCTTTTTCTTTGTTAATGACCTGACTAGGTATTCAACCATTTCAGTATCTAAGGAGTTTGTAGGGGTTTTAGCTTCCTGTGTTGAAAGGAAGCTATTATAAATCCAAATTTTGCAGGTGCCTCTAGGATTTATTGCCTCTTGTATAGACTTTTCCACTAGCACAACATAAGATTGTCCTGATCCAGTTGGGTTTCCACATCCCTTTTGATGCAAGAGTGGAGATTTAGTCCCAGGGAGGGTGAGAGGCTGACTTGCAGCCCCCAGTAGTCAATGAGAAAGGTCCCATTGATTTCAGCTCAGTCACAAAGCAGCTCATGTAATATTGGACAGAGAGTTGGTGTCCAAGCCAGACACGTGGTGGGAAAATCCCAGCCCTGTGAAGTCAAGGGGAGCTTTGTGCCAGGCTTCAGCAGAGCCAGGACTTTGTCGTCTCCTGAGTTCCAGCCCGGTGCTTTATCATAAGGGCATCTCACCTCCCCCAAGAGATCAAACTCATCCCATTGGTAACATGGAGGAAACATTTGACGTTGGAGCTAGTTGAACAGGGCCGGCAGAACGGGGTGGGAAGTGTTTACAGGCCTCTGTTTGAATTCAGCTGCTCCTCTTGTGCTCTTCCCCCTTGCTATTTCTCTTCCCAACTCATGGGACCGGATTCTTTCGAATGCACATTCGAGAAATGCCTGGGAACGCTCGTGGTCACGTGGAAAGCGAGGGCGCCTCTGTGCAGCACGAGTATTGGCTAATCTGCCTTTTGCAATCCACCATTGGCTGTCCTCAGGCTTTTTTGTTTTAAAAAAAGCATCTGCCATCCAATCGGGGACTGGAACAGGAGTATGCGATGATACCCTTTTTCCTAGATGACCAATCGTGCACTGTGAGCGCTGAAGAACATACCCCATAGGCTAAATTTGTGGGTGTAAGATGCTGCAGACGAACAAAGACATTAGCAAAAATTGAGGTTTGCGAGTGGGGAGAAGGGCTAATTTTTTTCTCTCCTGACATTGGCTTTACGGCCAGACATTCAGCCCGTGCTTATTGACCCCTTGAGATCAAGTCCATCCCTGCTGTAGCTCCGCTGGCCCCAAAGGCATGACAGCAGGAATGAATTTGATCCACAGGATGCAAAGAGCTGTAGGCAAGTAGGCGATTACCTTGTACTGGCCCTGGTAAGTAGGAACAAGGGCTATGGGACCAAAACCTGCCTGTCTGCCTGGTGGGAATGGGTCCAGTAGGGACTGACCCTCCATTTTACTTTGGCCTCTTCATACTACTATGGAGACATTTCAAAGACATTATAAAGGACATTTAAGGTGGGTGCCTATGTATACCCCACTTGATCAGTTTTTTTGATCCTGCTGAGTGATATAAAGGGGCCAGGTTATCCATGAGAACCAGACGTTGTGCCCGCGGCAAGGACAAATCAGGGTCTGGGTAGCCCCAGGGTCTGATTCGCATCAGTCTTGTAAGGCAAAGGAACTTGAAAATGGGTGCAGATTTTTACCCACCCTTACCGTTTCTAGAGTGGCATGAACGGAGCCTGGTGGTGTGGTCCAAATAGGGTTTCTTTGATCCCGTTCTTTGTTGCTGAGCTAGATCTGGGGACTCTTATTTTATCTCCACGTTGAGCACAGGCCAGTTCTCTCTCCTCGCCAAGCATATTGCCCAGTCCTTAATTAGGTCACTGTCCGCAGTCTCCCATGGACTTTATAATCTTGGCCTGGCTCAAAGGACGTATGTAGAGCCGTGGTGTTCTGCAGGGAAATGACGCAGGGAAGGTGGGAGGGCTGGTTGAGTTCGTTATTGTTAGCGGTGTATAGAAATCGGCAAGCATTGAATTAGAGATCGGGCCGCTTCCAAAGCCTGCATGAAAACCTCCCCACAAAGACCTGGCCAACGGCTGGCTGCCTTCCCCTCCCCAGTGCAGTCCATTGACCCTAAAAAAAGCCCAACTTATTGGCATGACATTGATCCAAATTGCAGCTTACACACGGCCGTTTAGGCTTGCTTGGGCACTCTGATTTGACTGGTTAACACTCAGCAGTGTCTATTCTGTTCTTCTCTATATACATAACTACGATTGACATTAATAGGAAATATGCTTGCCTTTCTTGTGTAGAGAGATTAGCTCCCAACATCCCGGTACGTGCTTAAGAGTGGCATGAGTTTGAAAAAAGGAGAAGACATTGCAGTGCTATTTTCCTCAGTAGTTCAGTGAAGCATTGGGGAGGAGACATCGTACATAACAATACTCATCTCTTAAATTTAGAGACTGACTTTTCTCTGACTTCAAGGCTGGGCTCTGGGTTGATTCAGTTTTTCCCCTGCATCTTGCTTAGTCATTTCCGTTGGTAGAAAATGCGACATATAGGCCAGGTTCTCATTTATGCTAAAATCCCTTTACACTGCTTTGATAATGTAAAGAGGATTTAAATTACAGCTACCCCCACTTTACAGCTGGCTTGAGTTAGGCCTCATTGTAAATGAGACGTGCATCTATAGTATGATGTGTTCCAGCCACCGGTGAAACGCAGAAGCTTCTGGGATGGAATTAGTGCAGTGCCTGTGCGTTGCTAATAGCTGCAGAGTGTGGAGAGGAAATGAATAGCATTGGGATTTTTGGCTTGGGATTGGGAGAAATTGGGGTTTAGGCTGTGGGATTCTGTAGCTGCCGAAATCACGCATTGCAATTTTTTTGCCTGCCTTTGATTCAGAAAATCAACCCCCCGCAAAGGGTGGTTTTTCTCCCTTTCATTCTTCGTTTGCATCCTCAAAACTGAACGTCTTATGTGTTCTGCTCAGCTAGAAAAGATCCAGGGTTACTTTCCCTAAGAGGAGAGCTGGTCCAAAACAACCTCTTTCCACTTCATTTTGATGAGATTGAAAAGCATTTTCACTTTTGTGTTTGAAATTTTCAGTGGAGAATTTTACATTTTAATTTTAAAGGACCTGTTTCCATTTCTGGTAACCGTGCAGTGAAAAAAAAATGTTCAGCCCCAAACTGCTGAATGTGAAGATTTCCCCTCCCCCCCCATTCCTAGGTGGAAAAAATGAAAAATGTCAAGGAAAGGAGATGCTTCCTACTAAAAACCTTTTGTTAAAAACCCACATTTCCATTTGGGGAAAAACATGATGGAATTTTTTTGACCAGTCCTGAAAAAATAAGGTTGCTTTCTAGCCATACCCATCTTCTCCCTCCCTCCTCATGTTGCATTATTGGATGGTGTGGGCATTTTGGTTTTGATGTAGTTGTCGAGTGAAAGGTGCTAAATAAATGCAAGGCTTTATGGTGAGCCAATCTGGCCATTGTCCAACGCTGAAAACCCTGAGTCTTGTGGAAAGTGCTTGGGTCAGGCCCTTGGCTGGCTGGCTCTTCCAAACTGTAGTTTAACGAGGGCAGGTTTATTCCTCGCTTGGCTCTTCTCTGCTGGGTCGTCCGTGGGTAGTTCATCTGCTGTTGTGATTGCTTGGAAAATAATTGACTCTGAATTATTTTCACTGCAACACTGCTGATTCCAGTGGGGCTGGGTAGTCAGGGCAGAATTAGACCCAGGCCAGATATTTGAAGAGTATTTAGTTCCTTAATACAGACGGAGCCATATTTATAGAATTCACTCTTTTTTTTTTTAGTGCCTGTCTGCAGATACCTTAAAAGAGCTTTACTTATTTTTTATAAAGGGAAGGTGTGTGTGTGTGGTGGTGGGGAGGTTGAAGAAAGGGCTCAGGGTCCTTTTGGGTATTTCAAGCTGAACATCCCCAAATCACTAATCCTGTTTAAGATTTTTGGCATTTGGGGCATGCAGAGACAGCTTCTTGCTTAGGCCAAGATGTAGATTTTCCAGCAGCAGAAAGAGGCCTTAAATGGAGTATAAGCGGCATGTATGGCAAGCCCCTTTTCTGCTTCTCTCGTTGCATAAAAGGGCCTCGGTATAACCGAGACTCCAGCTCTAATGATTTATAAGTACATATTTCACTCAGCATTGATGGCAAAAGTCAGTTTTTGATGCTTTTTAAATTTTAAATGCATTTGCTTTGTTTCAGTATTATGTAAGCCCTCTTGATGTATTGCGGCATCAAGTTGAGCACATCTTTATTTATATATTTCCTTCAAGGCCTGGGTTATTTGCAAGCTTCCAGATATGGACTGTGATTGTGGCTTGCAGAGCAATGAATTGCTCTTGAGCTGCCTATGGTTGTTGGTGTGACGGGGGCTCCATTGTGCTCCTCTGTGCCACGCGTTGAGGGAGACGGTGCCCACATGAAGAGCTTACATTCAGAGGCTCAGATTCTCCCTGATTTCGGTGGCCCTAGAGTAATCTCTGCCATGACTTAAGGGGATTCAGCATGTGCTAGGCTCCCTGAAGAAGGGTGGAGAGCCGGGTTGGGGCTGTGGACGGAATCAGGGTGTGTGTGCAAGGCTTCTGCAAACTGCTGTTGTCCCATTTGGGTGGGTGGGAGCTGAGATAGATGAAGGGCCTGTATCTTATTTGCAATCAGGCTTCTGTCTACAGCTCTAGCATCATAAAAAGGCTTGAAAAGTGAGAATGGATTAGTTGGTATCATGACAACTGCCACTGGCAGAGCTGGGACTTGAACCCAGCTATATAATGGGCAGGGGGGGGAGAACATATAGGAAAATGGATCATTTTTGAGGAAAAGGCCATTGTTCGTCTTCTTGACTGACTCCCGTGGGTGTCACAGCTCTCTGGCAGTGCTCAGGGTTACTGCTACATTGGCCCGGGCTCCTTGCTTCTCTTGAGAGAGGCATGGGCACCGTGTTGCCAAAGTGGCTTAGATCTTCAAGTTCTCCCTGCAGCAGCTGAGACCTGTGTTTGCAGCCCCGGGGATCTGGTGGCCTTGCTGCATTCATTGGAACTAAAATGATTGATGCTGCCAGAGGATCTGCTCTGTCTAGTCTTCCGGGAAGATATGAAGGGTGGGAGTTTGTCTCATCATCCATTGACTTCCAAGGGTGGCATTGACTTGTCGGCAGTGGGCCCTGACGGGACTTTTAGCTCCCCTGAGCAAGGAAGCCTGACTTCAAGTCACTTGGGCTGCAGCCGGCGGTAATGTGCTGAGCTCCGTGGACCTAGTCTGAAGAAATGGCCTGTCACCAGAAAGGTCACTCCGATGCAGCAGGAGATGATTGGATGTGATGGGGGAGCTGTGGCGCTTGCCCTAGGGTTTTTTACAATCCTTTAGCAAGCTGGAGAAAATGTTCTCCCTGCTTTCGAGCCTCCCTCCGCATCCAGGAAAGATTTTGCTGGCCTAGCCTCATGTGACAGCACTGGATCTAGCAGACTGCCTTGTAGAGCGTTGCATGCACCCCCAAACAATAACCAGATGCACCAATTCCCACTTCCAGTAAAATACCTGTAAGGCAGAGGATTCCTTAGAGTGAGTGGAAATGTAATTTATAAGCTTGTTTCATTCTAACCCTTGATGCTTTATTTTCCTTCCCCTCCCTCCCATCTGTATGATGGGAATATTGATATCTTATCTCCCACGCGCTTTGATGTCTGCAAAGCAGCGTTTGAAGATGAAATGCCCTGTTTCTATTAGGAGGGGCAAATTCACGCTGTTGGTTTTTGGTCCTGGAGTTTTGCCTCCGTCCTTTGTGGCAGGTCAGCTGCAGAATTTGGGTCAGGGGCTGAGTTCTCGTTCCAAAATCCTCAAGAGGCTCTTATCTGTCCGGGGGTTTTGTTCAAGGCTATTTCTGATTTGTTAGAGAAGGGACCAGATTTGGACAGGGGTGCAAATGCTAAGTGATTCCGATGAAAGTCTGCGGGATTTAGCACAGCTCAGATCATCCGAATCTACCTATAGCAGCTCAAAAGCAAAGTTTTATAAAGATGAATCCTAAATAAATGGTATTGCCTTTGGATCCGAGTCTCCATTATAGAAATGCCCCTTTGTACCCTCCTGGCAGTGCAGAGGGCTTTCAGAGTGGGTGCAAAGATATCTCATTTCCACTTTCTGTCCTTTTTAGACAGCCATGGAGGATCAGACCATTAGGGCTTAGACCAGACTAGGATTCTGGGGGTTTCAACAATGCCATCAACTGATGTAGCCCCACGGAGGCTGGCTGCCCTGCGCCAGCTGCCAGCCAGTCCCGCTACACCCGGATTAATGCCAGTCACTCAGACCAGGTTTCAGATGTGCCAGATGGGATCACACAAGGTCTGTACAGTCCCATAGCTGAGGAAAATTCAAGAAACCCTCTTGGTGTGGCCTATCCTGCCTCAAGAGAGTTTCTCCTTATTTTGCATGGAGACAGGAAGATTTATTTCCTTTTTCTAATCTTGGGACTCTTTTTAATCCTCCTTAAATCTGGATTTTCCCCCTTATCTATATAAATACCCAGTGCTATTTTTTTTTTTTTTTGAATGCTGCCTTGGTATCAGTGATGTCTTGTTACAGTGAGTTTCATAGGCTTATTCGGTCCTAGATGGGGACAAATATATTTATATTTATGTCTCAGTTTTGAGGGTTTTGCTTTTTTCAGTTTCCTTGTTCTGTATTGTTTTGACAGAACAAGGAGCAATGGGCTCAAGTTGTAACAAGGAAAACTGAGTTTGGATGTTAGGTAAAACTTTCTCAGGAAGATGGTAGTAAAGTGGTGCAATTTCTATCCTTGGAGGTTTTGAAAACCCAGCTAGACAAAGCTCTGGCTGGGATGATGCAGATGGGGCTGGTCCTGCTTTGAGCAGGGGGTTGGACTAGATGTGATCTCCTGAGGTCTCTTCCCACCCTCATTTTCTATTTTTCTATTTTGGTGGTGGGACTAGATTTACAAAGGTACCTACCTGGATAGCTATTCAATCTGGGCCACATATACAAATGTATTCAAGGACCTTACAAGGCAGCTGTGACTGTGGTAGGAATTATGAGAGCATCTAGGTGATTTAGGCACCATAAGGTCCCATGGAGAGCAAACTTAGGATGCTTTATGAATCCTGTACAGTGTATTTCCTTGCCAATGTTTCTTTATAAGTTGGACTCAAACCAGGGTTTGCAGCCAGGAGTCATCAAACCTTCTTCTGTTTTTATTCAGCTACCCACTGCTTGGCCTAGAGACCTTTATGGTTATCTGAGTTTTGGAGATGGTAGTGTGGCTAGGTGAGCCCTGGCTGGAATATGGTCTCTTTAGCACAGGTAGCTGTGGAAGAAGGATGACTTTGGCCATGAGGCGCAGGACTATGATCCATGATTTTCCAAAGTGACTAGTAATATTTATGCATTTCAGAGGCCCTTGCAAAGGGACCCAGTTCTGAGCCTCTTTGAAAGTGGGAGTCATAAACTGAGAGTCAAATACTGAGCTCTCCTAATTCATTGATCTGTGCACCAAATGCTGAGGTTGGTTTGAAATTTGGGTCAGACTCTTTTTGCAAATCTGTCCCAAGCTCTGGTTGGTATGGAGTAGCAATGGCATGCTGAGGTCTGTACAAACATACATTGAACATCAAGTGCCTCGCCCCCTCACTTTCCCCATTAAAGAAATCCTAGTGTAGATTTTTCAAACACGCTAGCAGCTTTGCCTACCCCACCTCAGCCATCTTAAAAGAGCCTGGTTTTCATCAAGTGTTGAGCATTTGTCCTTTGAAAATCAGGCTCTTTTCAGGATCAAGATTTACTTTTGAAAATAGCCAAATGCCAATATAGTTGACTGCAGATCCTGAGTGTGGTTTCTAACATCATGAGATGGCAGGGAAAAAAGGTTTAGCTCCTTTCCTTTGAGTTTCTAGGATGCACTCGGTTCACATTTTTAATCTTTCTGCGCTTGGCAGGGCTAGAAAGCTTTGGGTACAGGAGAGCTGCGATTCTCATATCATGGCCCCCCTCCTCAAGCTGAGGCTAGAGACAGAACACAAAACAACATGAACCTCCTGATAAAATAGCAAGCGATGGCGCTGAGTCCTGGGTCGCCTCACGGAGGGACAAACTGAAGGTGTCTGGAGGTTTCCTGGACCTCGGCGCGCAGAGCGTGCAATCGCAGCAATCTCCGTGCTGTTATTTGCATTACTGCCAAGCACAAGATGTGAGAGAATGGTAAATTTGACCTAGAAGGGTGTATTTCACAACCCCCATATCCTAATGATTGCGGTCAAATTAGATAGCCAGTAAATGCCATTTGGGGAGGAGAAGTACGATCAGCTTATCTCTTCCACCGCTTGGGAATTTCCATCGCCAAACATTCCTCCCTGCTTTTGCTATCCCAGCTCCTGCCCCTCCATTGGGCTCTTATCTGTAATAATCCCCCAATAAGAGGTCTTTCTGCTTGTTATGACACCCAGTGAAAGCTCTGGAGAAAGATCTATTCTTTCCCCTTGTTCTCCACAGCCAGCCACTAGCCTGAATGGAAGGGTTTTTTTGTGTCTCTGTGTGCCTGACTAATTGGGCTGAAGGACTTGCGTCTGGAAGGGTTTGAAAGGGGCTTTTGTTAGCGCTTCAGAGTTTGTAGAAGGCAAACGAGCCCTGCTTTCTTAAGGAACGCGGGTCCTGGGCAAATTTGACTCTTGAAGGTTCATGCCTCCAAGGGCTTTGGGAAAACCAGAGAGGGGAGCGGTTGACAAAAGCCTCGCTCACCTTCAGCATTCACTACTGGAGTCAGGCTCCTGGCAGATTCATGAGATCAACATAAAAAATCCTAAGATTTTTTTTTTTTTAAGTAATAAATTTTGGGAGGTGGAGGTGGTGGGGGTTGCTTTTTGGTTTTCAAGCCTTTGTGGGCATGCTCGAGTCACTTAATGAGCAAGGTAGTTGCTTACTGTGAATGAAACGCGGTCTCATCTAATCCCTTGACTCCACGCCATTTTGTGATGTGTAGCTAAACAATGCGTAATGTGTACAAGCGCCCCATGAGTTGGCACTTTAAGGACATTGGGTGTCGTAAGACCCCTTAAAATAATGGGGCACTGGCAAAGCACCTATAAACTCTATTCTTTCTCCCCGTCCAGTGCTCAGCAAGAGAGATTAAAAGTCCAGGTTACCTTGAAATGGGCTTTTATTGGTATTTGGATTAGCAGTGCTCACTAAGGTCAAGACTGGGAATTCATTGCGCTAGGTACTGCTTGTACATAGAGGAGGGAGCCGTCTCTATCCCAATAATGTTACCATTTAAGTAGACCTAGGTTGGAAGGGAAGACTGGCAATGCCTTGCTCAAAGCAAGCCAACAACAGCATTGGAAATGGAGGTTTAATGGTACCAGGATCTCACCCCCAGTGTCTCGATTCCCTTTTCCAGCTGCCGATGTGTTGCTGTTTCCATCTGCTGTAAGGAAGAAAAGTACTTGCTGTTTTTAAAGGGACTCCTGATTTCTGCTTTGTCCTCGCACATTTTGGGCGTTGTGTCTTGCAGTCCAGACTGTGAATTCAGATATTCTCTAGGATAACTGGACGGGGGGCTTAGAGATGGGAAGTCAGTCTTGCAGGCCACATTTTTGGGAGGTTTTGACCAGCGTCGTCTTGCTTAGTTGATGTATGTACACCAGGATCCATCTTGCAGATTAGGGTGCACAACCCGGACTCTTCCTGAGCTCCAGCAATGGGGAGCTGCTGGCGATCCCTGCTTTGTTGCTGGGTTCATGCAAAAATCTCCCTGCCAATTCTTGCCAACTCCTTGTTTTCCTCGCTCCAATTTCCTGTTTTCCTGAAATTCAGCTAATTGGCCGTCTTTTTTTTTTTTCCTTCTTAATTTGGAAAAACCAGAATGTGGAGTATCTCCCTTGGAAACCACTGTGTACTTGGTAGGGAAGAAAAGCTGCTTTTTCCCCAGAAACGGAAACGGTGGCAATAGCAACAATATTACGTAATTTTTAAAATCCATATTTGGTAAAATGGAAAAAAAAAGAGAGAATATTTGCAAATATATGGGAAAATATAGAAAAAATATACACTGAGAATATTTTGATTATCAAGAGTGCAGCTCTCAGTTCTGTTAATTTTTTTGCATTAAAGTTGTTGTAAATTATATACGCATCTCTTCTAAGGCCAGAGTGGTATTATGGGACCTGAGAAGTGGTGAGAATTGGGTGCAAACATTACATTCCCTGTCTCTCTCTCCCCCCTCTAGCCACAGATAAGCTTTTCCAAAGTGCGTAGTACATTTGTGTACATCATTAGAGTGCCCATCTTGAGACATCTCCAGAAAGCACTGAATAGAAATGGTCAAACATTGTGTCTTTTTATTACCATGAAATTCCCCTGTTTTTCCCCAATCTTTTTTTGTTTTAGATTAAAATCCAAATATGCGGTTTGCTTTGTCTTTTTAAGGTGAGTCCCCCTCCCCACTACCCCACTGCCTATAAATACGGTCAAGTGGACATTTCCCAGGGAAGTTTCAAATGGGATGAAAAAGCTGGTTTTCATCAGTCGTTTCCAGTGGGCAGTTTGAAGCGTTTCTAATGCCGAATACGTGTCCTTTCAGCATCGGGAAGATCCAGAATGATGCTGTGGTTGAACGGGGAATGGTTTTGGTAGCGAGTATTGTTTTTCCAGGTGAGCTGGGGGAGGGTAATGGGGAAGCAGGCTGTGCAAGGAGGGAAAGTATTGGAAACGCTGCTAATTCTGTTGCCTGGCTACACCTGTGATGTCGCAGGCTTAGGTTTAGTGCAAGGGCATTGCCGTCTCAGGTGGCGATGCGTGCGATTTGTCCTGTTCGGGGCATGGAAGGATGCAGATTTCAGCATGTTTTTCCCTGCGTTCGGTTTATCGAAGGCTGCTTCTGTGCCAAGCAGTGTCGCCCCTGGGAGTACTTCGCCAGGGGGTGATTTAGTGGTTTAATGATGTTTTCACCAAAAAAGCACCGACTCCTCCTTTTCCTTGAAAAATGGAAGACTTTTTTTTTCTGTTTGGGGAAATTTCTTTTTTTTTTTTTTAATGAGGATTTCCACTGAAAAATCCCCCCATTCTCTGAGCGGTGGTAAGTACTTGGCTCTTCGCAAACACCTGCTTGATGTTTATCCATTTCTTGTGCTTTCGCCCATTTTACAGATGGGAAAGGCATGGGGTGGGGAGGGCTTGTTCTCAGCAGGTTCATGGCAAAAGAGGGAATAAAACTTGGCCCATTTTCTGCTCCCTGGAATATGCTGTCCTCCTAACAGCGTTAATTCAGTAGCACTATTTTTAATTTACAACTGTGTTCGTTCCTCCATTTCATTTGTTCACATTTTCCCCAATTCTTTCTTTTTTCTTTTGTCTTCACCAATCCATTTTTTTTTTAAACATAAGAAAATCATTGTGTCCATTACAAACATCTACATGAACTGTGATTGGTCAGAGAAGCTACAAAACACTGATTTCATCTCCTGATTGGAGGGATATTGCCAGCATGAGCTATGGGCCTGTGGGTTTTTGAATGCAGAGCAGGTTCAAAAATTATGATTGAATTAAAAAAAAATTTAAAAAAATCACTATTTCTTTTTTCTCCTTATTTTCCACTGGACAAAGCATTGCAAGAATATTCGTCCCAGCACAAACTGATCCTGACGGCAGAAAACCAGTACAAAAGGGGCCAGGTATTGGGGCGGAGGAGGGGAGCAGAGTGGATAGTCAGGGAAAATTTATTACAGCATTTATTCACCACTTCATGAAAACAACTTTTAATGAACATTTTGACTTGTTGGGGAAATGCAAAACCTTGTAGTATACGGGTCTCTTAAGCAGAATAATATTAATTATTATTATATCGATGTGTAGCCTCTCTGACCCCAGCTGAATCCTTCTGATTTCACCATTTTGTTCTAGTGGCTTTTAGAGGAAAAATATTTTAAGTTCTTCACTCTGACCGTGAATTTTAAACGACATTTTTCTTTATTGATAACGGAGCTTCTCGCTTATCCCCATGGCTCGAGGAGATGGAGGGCTCAGATAATCCCCTTGTATCATGATATTCAACTCCTAACCACTTCCCATAATGACAACACCATCCCCCCCGCGAGCAATCCAGGTTCATTCTCGATGTCATTCTGCTGACTCCTGGGATGACTTTTGACACCAGGTATTTGCTAAGTGACTCCTAACTCGTCCCCACCTTGAGTACACAGCAATCTATGTGCTATTTGTGTCTCCGTAAAAAAAAAAAAAATAGCATTCGAAGTTTTGCCTTCTCAGCACTGCGATATGATAATGATGTTGCATATTAGTCATTAGTAATAAGTAGCTGTCTGTGTCGGTTTCTCAGACGCTGCCTGGAAAATGCAGACGAGATGCACCTACTAACAGCTGGTGGTTTTGATGATCCTGTGAGCCTAACAGCGCATGCTTGCAAAAAACAACAACCAAAACCCAGATCTGGTTGATCCTTGTTTGAATAGGAGGAGTTTTCTCCACCCTGATATTATTTTTTTTAAACATCCTCTCCCCCCTCTCCCCCCACACTTCAAATATATTCAAACTTATATTTAATTCTAGTGCGTGGATTCACATGGTTCATACACAACTCCTCAGCCTTCATTGAAAAAAAAAATACAAACTAAGAAGGGCTGCAGAGGAGAGCTTAAAAATCATGACCTGAATGCCGTCATCAGCATGGAGACTGGAAGACAAAAGCATTACGGCAAATATGTTTGTCATTTTTAAATCTTACTATATTGGGAGGGAAGGGGGGGAGAGGAGGATGGGAAGCACTGATGCATGACTTTTGAACCCTTGAGGTTCATAATCCTCTAATAAACCATAATATTGAAAAGGCATCCAAAGACTTGGGTGATGTTGGAGCCCTGTTGCATTACAAACTGTGCAAAAATGGGCCAGTGTTTTTCAAAACCGGCTAGTACAGTCTTTCCTAGCTGGAGATATACTGAAAGATACTTGACTTTTCAGTGCTTTTCACACCGTCTGAGAATCAAGCCCTTTTTAGGGTCTTTAGATCTGCACCCATGAGCGCCAGCTTTGAGAGAGCCTCTGCAGTTTGATAAATTTGGAAATCCTGTCCCAAAGAGCTCACATCTGAAACGCCAAGAGATAACAGGTGGCTGAAATAAGCAGGTGGGTGTTATAGGGCCAGAAATAAGATGCTTTTGCCCATGTTTGCTGTGCTCGTAATTCCTAGCCGAACAGCAGCTATAATTATTAAACTGTATTATTCGTGCTAATTAATAACAGCCGCTCTATTCAGTATTTAGGATGAAAATATACATGGTATGTATTTTATATCATCCTGCTTTTTTCTCCCCCCCCCAGTCATTTTAATCTTCACAGTTCCTGTAATTTTGACATTTCCTTTGTGTTTAGCACGCTGAATAGCTCAGGATCATTTAGTTTGGTTACAGAAAGATGAATGCCATGTTGGTGTGTGTGTGTCTTCGCTCTGCATCTATCATTATAGCATCCGAGTGCCTGTATAGTGTATATGTATTCTGTGAGGCTGGAATATGCAGTAGTGGAAAAATAATTAAGGGCTTTGGCGTGGTGGATAAGTCCTGCTCTCTAAACACTGCTCTGCAGGCCTTAAGTCATAGATGGATAGCTGTTCAAGTCAGCCGGATGCCAGCGTTCCCCAAAGTAAGGGTTAGGGGGGGACTCCCGAATTGGGCCCTTGTGCTCGTCCTCATATTGTAATGCTTTGCCTCATTCATTCCTTTCAAGCTTACGGGCATTTGGTCATTCACCCTTGTGGGAAAAGGACCCTTTTATTTCTCCATTTAAAAAAAAAAAAAAGGGAAATTTAAGCATTTTTAAAAATTGTGTCTTTTTTTTTTTTTGGTTTGTTCTTTTTGGCTGAGCAAGGGCAGAGGCACGTAAATTCTGCGCCTCCGGCTGGCAGCGCACAATTTAAAGCCTTGGGTCTTAGGGGGTGTGTGTGTATGTATGTATACATGTGTATATGTATGTATGTGTGTGTATGTGTATACGTAGCTATATCTAGATAAATAAGTGTGTGTGTGTGTGTGTGTGTGTGTGTGTGTGTATTCCTTTCCTGATTCATCACTGAAAGGGTTTATGCTCTACCGAGGCCTGTGTTTTTCCATTCTGGGCTTAAGCCTGCTTTGTTTTTCTTCTCCCGCAGATGCGTTTAACGAAGGGGTGGTCGTTCCCGTGCCAATTTTTTTTTTTTTTTTATTTGCTTTGTTTTCCCCGATTCCCCCTGCCCGTTCACTCGGCCTTAGGCTCTCGTGCAAAGTGGGGCCACCAAGCCACTGGCAAGAGGAGGGTGCCGCATTTGTGCCACCGATTGCCGGTCCGTTTTGGGGTGGGAGTGGCGGGCGGGAGCTTGGTGGTGGTTGAAATGGCTTGCGTGGGAAGGAGGACTCGACGGGAGGGTGGGTGGGGAGAAGGGGGGCAAAGAAAATAAAGAGCCACAGGAAGACACTGGCTCTTTCAGGACCGTCATCGCGGCCGCGAGCGAAGGAGTTAACCCATTAGAAATTCCGAGCCCCTCTTCCGATAGTTAAACCTGATTTGCATGCATTTGCATAATGAATGTCATTTGCATTCTTGGAGGTTGGCTACTTCTGTGGGAAAAGTCAAAGCAGGATTGTGGGGGGAGGCAGAGGGGGGTCGGCAAAGAAAAAACGGAAGACTTTTTTTCCCGCCCCCCTCCTGCCCCCCAGATGTCCCCTTGCTGTCCTCTCCCAAATGGAGATTTTAACGGGATGTCTTTCTGCCTTTTTCCTTCCGCAGGGCACACAAAAGCCAAAGGCAGATAGGCCTTTTCTGAGCCGAAGCGCATCCTTTCTTTGCTGCTGTTCTCATTTTTTAACTTGCTGCTTTCGGTGCTCCGTGGCCTACCTTCCTCCGCACCCTGCCACGAATGCCGAGCTCTCTCCCTGCTCCCGGCTTACACCCGCGTGTGCGTGCGTGTGTCGGGGGGAAGGAATAGAAGAGAAAGAGGCAGGGGGGGTGGGAAAGATGGAAATCCACCATTTTAGGCAGCTGGCATCTCTAAAATGGCCGATCCTCCTCGCAGGTAATGAGTGATGTGCTGGTAGCTCGCTGCATGACATAGCCCTTGCATTGCTCACCCCACGGAGAGTCGTGGCATGGAGGGGTCGTGGCAGGATTACCCACGGGCGAGGATGTGGATTTATCTCGGCTAGTCTGAGGCTACGTCTTCAGCCTGTGTGCGAGCGTGCGTGCGTGCGTGCGTGCGTGTGTGTGT
>JAGPOW010000863.1:707679-744976 GCA_030014935.1 Caiman crocodilus
GTGTGTGTGTATAGGAGAGGGGGATCTCTTTAACACTGAGATCCCCACCTTGATATACAATCCTTGAATCAGGACTCGGGGGAGAGGTGAGATCTTTTATTAGACCAACTCGATGTTTGCAGAAAAAAATTCTTTATTTGCAAGCTTTTGGGCACGAGCATCCGTCTTCAGGCACAGGAGAAAAGGTTGTAAGAGTTGTCCCCGGTAGCAGTAAAAGTTTATGTCATAGGAGAGTTCAAGTTGGTTGTGGAAATGAAGACCTCCGGGTTGCAAAAAACCCCCCCGGCCGTGGGTACAACATCACCCGTGATGCTGCTAGCCAAGGTCAAAGCCTACCTGTCCCTTGTCTCTTTGGGGGTCATACATCGAGACGGCTGTCTTAGAGTAAGAAACTCCAAGGTGTTTTTTGTCGTCTTTTTTCCGGGGGGGGTCGAGGCTGAGGGCCAAAAACACAAATGAACGAACTGCTTCCGTTCTCTTGCACACTGTTATCAGCAGGGTTGGTTAAAACCCAGCGTGGTGGCCTTTAAAAATATAGATGTGTGCGCTACCACAGAACAGATGGCATCAGCTTAGTTTTGAAAAACTCCACTTGAGCATTTTCAACTTCAATTTCCAAATTTTCTCTGAGTGTCACTGGCGACGAGGTTGCATTTCCAGAACCATCCCTTTTTTTCTTTTTCTGGTTTTCGGTGGACTTCTAATCAATTGTTTTTTTCCCAGTAACAAGAAAAAAAACATTCGCAGCTCTCCATTTCCATTGCTCCACACTTGGGGTTGTCATTTATTTCCGTGGAAAGTACGCATGAAACGCAGTCAAACCGGAGCGTGGCATTTTGCATCCGCTTCCCTTTGGTCAAAAGGACGGTGGTTCAGGGGAATGGAAAATCAGCCCGTGTGTATGTGCATAGTTATATTTGCCTTGTATCCATGTATTGGTGTGCCTCTCACTTGGGAGAGGGAAGGAGCTATCTCTGTCTCTGTCTCTCTAGCTCTAGCTCTGTCTCTATAATGTAACCCACCTGCATGTCAACTCTTATGAATTTATAGCAAGTTTCATAACATTTTGTGGGGTTTTTCCCCCCTTAAAACCTTAGCAGCTGGAACCCTACAATGAAGGCAGAATTCCAGTCTATTATTATTATCATTATTACTATTACTATTATTATTATTATTATAGCAAGTAAGTTTGTAGCCCTCAAAGAGGCAGAGAAAGGCTTGACAGTGTGACTCAGGCACGGCCAACCAGGGCCAAGGAAGAGAAGAAAGATGAAAGGAGCCCCCAAATAAATGATAAAAAAGACCTGGTGATTTTTTTTTTAAAGTGCATTTTATGATTTTTTTTTTCCCCTGCCACGATTTTTGCATTTTTGTGGTTATCACCGCTGAGCCAGTATGATATTCTATATGTAACTATGTAGACTTGAGGTTATAGTAGGAGATGGTCTTTTTTCAAAATCCCGGGCACTTTTCATATGTATTTTTTTCCTTTGCTTCCCATCTAAGTTGAAGGCCCTGTGAACCTAAGGCCGCCAGCCTGCAAAGACTTTAAATGGGAAATAACCCAGTTGCCTTCTTTGGGACCCCTCCAGTGTTTGAAGTGCAGCATATTTCTGTCTGTATAGGGTCAAAGCTTGGAATAGCTTTGGCTTCTGTTTTCATGCCACGTTGCCATATCATGGCATGATGTGGTTGGCTCTGAGGTGCTTACAGGGAAGAGTGATGCTATATAATGAGACTCTTTTTTTGACTGTAGCTGGGAGGACAGGCCTGGCCTAAAGGAAGCATTCTTTATAGACTTGGTAAAAACACATTCAAATGCAAGACTATTTATCTCCCTGTTACCTTGTTCTCCCCCTCTTTGCTTGTTGTAAACCCTGCGTGGCAGGCAACTACCTTCTTGCAGCATGCAGATACAGTACGTGACACATGGGGAATTCTCAGTGGAACGATAATAAAAGCAGGTTTGATCCTTATTTTGTGCTCCTGTGGCATAGGCAGGGGCTTTAAAGTGTAATTATGGTCATGTGCATTTATGTTTTTTTTTTGCATTTTCCTGCCAACTTCCTTATCCAAGAATGGAAAATACTTTCCTAAAGCTTGCAAAAATGTGCTAAGGCTCTTAGTTATTTAGCTTAGCAGCACCTACTTAGTCACATTCTCACTGCTTTTATTTATAACCTTAGTCAGCGCTGGCTCCCCCCTTTCCTCCCACTCCGCCAAGGTTTTTTGGTAGGCTTGGCTTCACATCAGAGCTGGGAGAGAAGAGGTGTAGGAGTCGAGACACCTGGGTGCGATTCTCAGTGTTGCCACTGACTCAGGAGTGACCCGGGGGAGTTGGGGGGTGCTGGTTCTCTCTTCTCAGACTGTCATCCGGTTACTCCCACTAAACAGGGTGGGATTTGCACACGAGCAAAGGTATTGCAACCTGACCCAAATTGCTGCTTTATCTGCCTCTATACCAAAACGTGTGGGGTTTTTTAAGGGTTGGTGTTGGGAAGTTTCAATAAATATGCAGATCTTGAACAGCTCTGGAAGAAATAAGGCAAGGCAGGTGCCCTGAGTTTACTCGCCCTGTGAATAAATAAAGCCAATTAAGCCTTGCTGGAAAGGAATATAGCATTCGATGATAATGGTCCTAAACAATACAGTCCAGATCCTCTGCTGGGGTGGACGAGTATGCACCCACCAAAATGCAGGTGATTGTACCCTGTGATGACCGCTGAGGGTCTGGTCGAATATTTTTACAACAGCATTGTAGGCAGTTTTGCTATGGGAGACCTCCAGCACGAAGCAGAATTAAGTACATCAGGAAGCGCTGGGCAGAGCCAGCTGCAAAGACAAAACCCTTCTGATTTTTTTTTCCTTGCTTCTCAGCAAGTCCCTCTGCTATTGTGGGATCAGGGAGAGGAGACCTGCCACATGCGAATGAGAGGAAGAATGGCTGCGCTGCTAACGTGATGGGAATGGTGGTTTGCTGTGTTTACTTTTTGGTGGAAAGAGGATTATCAGCTCTGTCATTGTGGCTGCTGCTGACTTTTTTTTTAATATCGGGATGCTACCGCGTTTATGTTCTCAGATCCTCATTCAGGACTGGTTTTGCGGGGTGGGGGGAGGATGATGCTATAGCTGAAATCGCAAGCCTGGAAATGGGGCCTTTGTGAATCTGAGCAGGGCGCAGGGAATGCTTTGTCCTCATTCACCTTTGTTTTAGCCCTTGGTACTGCCACCTGTCCCCAGAGCATCTGAATGCCTTCCATGTGAAGTAGACCGGTGGTGGCACATTAGCCACTGTCCCTTAACGTGCTATGGGGTGCCGTGCCTGGGGTCAGGCTGCGGTTTGTGGTGGGGAAGGGGAGTAAGCAGCAGCTGATATTGTTAGAAGCTGAGCCAAGCAGGAAGGTTGTACCGTGTGCCCTAAAGGGCTCCAGGTTCACCCATTTACTTCTGGAAGCTTGTTCCAGAGCTGATCCACTTGGCTGGCAATGTTTTGGTTGGGCTTGTTGGTTTTATTTTTTTTTGCAATTTGCCTCTCTCAGAGGGTGAAAACCAGTTCTCTGCTGCATTGGGGTTTCTGGGGATAAATCTCCCAGCAGGAACAGCATCGCTGTGAACTGGCTGTCTGAGCATTTATCTCTAGACCCTGCTTGGATCTATGCATCCTGATGCAAGCAGCCACAGGATCAAGTGAACACGTGAGGGCCTGATTTCCCCTTGCCTTGTTCTTTGCAAAGTCATTGGCAACTGGTGCAGAGCCACAGACCTCCTCCCCAACCTCCACAGTACCCCTGGGTTGTCCATGGCCATCTAACACACACAAGGTTTCCTCTCTTTCTCTCTTAGGATCAAGTGTGGGTCCTGTTTTTAAGGTGATACTCTGCTCAAGCCAGCTGTGGACCTGGGGAAGCTCATCTGGAATTCCCTGGTAAGTGGATTGCTTTGGAAAGGATCTATAAGCTCTCAAAGTCAGGGCACGCAGTCATGATGCAGAGGACATGAGTTCTTCTAAGCCATGGATTTATGGACTGGGTATAAGACCGGGTTGTAAGAACAAAAGCTCCCACAGTTATGTTTTACATTGCAAATGTATCTAGAGCAGGGATTAGGTATTGGGTCTGCCGGCCTCTGTTCCCATCCCTGCTGTTTACTTGGGCCAGCCCACCCAAAGGTTTTTAGGTGTCTCATATCCATGGCACCTGGGGCTTGGACTGCATTATGATCTCTCCGTCCTGCTACGCTAGATTCTTGTTTCCGCTCAGGCCCCTAGTGGGAAGGGGCCTTAAAATGCGTGGGCCTGTAGTTTACACCTGCTTGAAAGTCTCTCTTCTATATAGCCAAGGCATTTGTATGTCCCCAGTACAGCATTACGTGATCACCTTTGTGATGGATTTATCCATACAACCCCCCTGGGCTGTGGGGCAATGGAAACTAATTTGTTTCAGAGCACCCGGGGATTCAGCAATGGAGTTTGGGATTCAGCCAAGGGAAGAGCCATCCCATGGTAGGAGAATCAGTCCCACTGTGTCCCGGCTTTCCCACCTGTGAAACAGGTGCAGCGGTTGCCCAAAGCCTGTGTGAGAGAGTGAGTGGGATTTGGAGGTCCTGGGATCATAGTGGGGCAGTCTATAAGGAGCACGGCTGTTCTGCCTTCTAATTGACTTCCCATTCAACATGGCAAACTGCATCTTTCTGCTGTCTGTGCCTCTTTCCTTTCCATCTGCCTGTCTTCTGTATTTCTGCACCGTTTAATCCTGATGCTTGACAAGTCATGAGAGACTGGACTGGAAGACGTGAGACTTTTAAAGTAATAAGTGGTGGGGCTTTCCACCCTTCCTTCCTTGTAGCTTCTGTGCCTTTAAGGTGAATTCATGGCAAGATTTTGAGTCTTTCTCCATGACAACCTGGACTTGAAACTTGCATTTCATGGGAGAGGAAAAAGAAAGAGAGTTTTTTTCCCCCTATAACTCAAGTCCAGGAGCTGAGGTGCTAAGAAACCCTCCCCAAATACGAGCCAGTTGAACTGAAAGAGTTGGTAATGGGCAGACAGAATCATTCTTCTCTTTGAAGAAATAAAGGCACCCAATTCCTGTTTTCACTGAGGACCCAGTTTCACCCCTCTGGCAGCAGAAAGTGCTTTGAAAGTGGATGTAAGTCACAATTTATACTACTTTTAAGGTTCTTTTATTACTGTCAAAAGGGCCTCAGTATCAATGAGATGCAGACGCAAACGCTGCTGTGAAAGAGGGAGATGCTTGTGGTGGTGGAATGGCATCTGAATAGAAAGAGATAGTCAGGAGCATGGGTCTACCTATAAAGTGATTAACAGATGAGTGATCAATCAAGAGCGTGAATCTACCTCTCTGATCGCTCCTTTGTTAATCACTTTATAATCTACTAGCAAGGTATAGGGACTATGGACAGTATCACCACGTAAGGTGTACAAGCGCCGATGGATCGCATTCAGGCAGGGGTTTTTTCACCCCTTCTGGAGGTAAGGGCATGTGAGCAGGTGTTTGCTGGATTTGTTTTTTAGCTCCAAAAGAAGTTAAATTTGAAGGTGACAGTGGAGAGGATTCCCACAATTGTGGGTAGCCCTTCTCCTCGCAGGCTCTTCAGAGTTTGACCCCGGTAAAAGGTTGCTGCGGCGGTGGGGGGAGTGGGAAGGGAAGGGGAGATGGGAATGGACTGAAGTCTGGGTCTGACCATAGACAGTGCTTTTATTAATGAGGCACAGCTGAGGCAGGTTCTTTGCCAGCGGCCTAGCTTGATTCACAAACTCCTCATTGTTTTAGAGTTGGTTCAGCGTGTTTTTTCTCCCCCCTTCTTCTTTCCTCTTTTCTCTCCCTCATACAAAGATGTCATTGTGCTGGGAACTTGGTGGTGGCAGCGTTGTTATTTGGGCCAAAAAAAAAAGAGAGAGAGAGAGAGAGGAGAGAGAAGAAAGAAAGGAAAGGGGGGGGAACCCAACAAGGTGAAGAGGTTTAAATCAGCTTATCCCAAATGCCAATTAAAAACCGAAGAGGATTAGTCCTTACGATCAGGAGAATAGACCATCATTGTGCGACTGGGAGTCTTTTTTGCTTTCCCAAGTCTATCTCACTAAAATTTCCTCTGTCAATTGTCATCTCTTTCCTTTCGTGTCAGGATGGAGAGAGATAGAGGGCTGGTCCCTCAGCGGCTGCTCCATCCACTGGATTCCTTAGATCACTCCAGAACCTGGCCCTCGAAGCGTATGGGTTTCAGTGCAAAGCTAGAGAGGTTTTGCCTGATGGGAAAGGGATTTTTTTGTCTCTTAACCTATCCATGCATCCTCCTGCCTTGGCTTGAGGTTGACGGCTTGAGCATGCAAGTTTTACTTCCCTGCCCCAAAGGCACTGCTTGCAGAGGCTACACTTTTAGTTTGGATGCTGTCTTGTGGCCTGGAGTTCCTCGGCAAAACGGTGCTGCGTCACAGTGAAGAGATGACGGGGACTTGTTTGTCCCCCGGGTCAGTGGAAGGCGTCTGGCTCTGGTGTCCTGGAGTCGGCGCCTTTTAGCAATTTTGTCATTTTGGTTTGTGGAGGCAACCAGAGGCAGATCAGACCCCTGGGAGGTCTGTGCCAACCTAGCAAGAGGCAGTCTCCTGCAATAGGAGATCTGATCTAACATGCCAAGTTGCAAATCTTTTAACACGCAGTGTTATTTTAAATTGATTTAGCCCAGCTGGCTGGGTGTGTGCAGACTTGCTTTGGTTCTCACCTGATTTCGAGCAGCGCGGACACAAACGAAGCCATCAGAAGCCAGAATCAAGGGGCGCTTGTACACGTTGCGTGTTGTTTAGATACGCGTCATGAAACAGTGCCAAAAATCACCATTTTGCATGTGAAAATACACACTGATATCTCTTTATCACGGTAGGTTTTGACTTACCAGCTGGCAGGGAAACTGGGGTCTTGTTTTTTGCCTTTTTTAAAAAAATGCCACTATTTGTGTTCACTTTCCACAGCCACTTGTGCTGCAAAATTGTATTGGCACAAATACTGGTAGAAACCCAACTTGCAGCTCATGGCAGGAAGTGAATGTTACGTTTTCTCTTTCTCTCTCTCTCTCTCATTTTTTTCCCCATGAGAATTCACACCAGCAGCTCAACTGTGAGTTTACACACTTTCATTTTTGGGAACGGGAACAATGCCATGTGACTTGCAGAGCCCGTGTCACCAGAGATCAGATGCTGGCTATTGACTGTGGGAGCACGACGCTGGGGAGAAAATGAGGTGATAACGGTCTCGAGATGCTCACCCTGGCCCCTTCTGGTTTTAAAACACGACGAATCTAGAAAAGTCACAAATGACTCATTTTGAATACATTTGGGGCATGTGCAATGTGCTCGTTGACATTCTGCCAACTGAAAGAGGCAAAAAACAGCAAGTGAACGATGTGGGTAGAAACTGTTCACTTGGCCTGTTCCCCTTCAGTGGGCAATGAGCCTAAATAGAAGGTAGCTCTACGAAGAAACTTATGGGTTATCCGTTGTACACGAGAGGTCTTCTCCAGCAACTAATGGGGCTGTGTATAGACCCTGAACTACATCCGCAGCTGTTGTAAATCAGAGTTCCTTCATCCAAGTCTGCTACATCCATTTAAACCAGCCTGGGGGCTGCCTAGCTCTCTCTGTTGATGGACCATTAAATTGCTTGCTATTATATCTAAGAAAATTGTCTTGCACAGATGGTTTCATGCCAGCTGGAGAAGTGTGGTCAGAAACTCTTGGGTTTCTTCCTGGTTTTGTCACAGACTCTCTCGCTCTTTTTTGGGGTGGGGGGCGTTGGGTTAAGTTACTTTACTTATCACATGCTTCATTTTCCTCATCTTTTAGTAGGGTGGTTGTAGGTTTTGGTTCAGGATTCCCGTGTCAAGCTCTTTGCGAACCTTGATGGAAGGCGATCAAGAGGCATGAGGAGCTTTGAGTTGGTGAAAATAAATGCTGAGGACCATGTTTGTCTTGTCTCCATCCTTGGAGGCGTTTAAGACCCGGGTAGACGAAGCCTTGGTGGGATGATGTAGTTGGGGCTGGTCCTGCTTTGAGCAGGGGGTTGGATTAGATGTGACCTCCTGAGGTCCTTCCCAACCTTAATTTTCAACGATTCAGTGTTTTTTGTGGTGTTGGATCTCACAGGTCAAAAGCAGTGGGCAGAAGCAGCTGCTATCTCTAGCGTCCGACCACTTCCACATCACAGGCCCGAACTAATCTCCCCCTAATTCTGCCTCCAGCCTATACTTTTGTGGCCTCTTGTAGAAAGGGATCTCATCTTCAGGAACCCCACCCCATCCCTTGGGGAAAATCATTCCAATGGCTAATGACAAGCATTGCTAAAACATTGCATCTTACCTAAACTTATCCAGTGTTAACTTCCAGCCCTTGCCCCAAGAGTTTGGGTAGCTATATTACCAACCACTAAACAATGGAAAGAGCTACTTGCTTGTTATTTGTATTGCATTAGTCTCTACAAGCTTATCTTTAGTTGGGGTCCTGCTGGGCCAGTCTCCACCCCAGAGAACTAATATTTTGAATAGGAAAGCAGACAGAACAGTGTAGGGGGAACAAAAGATCCTGGAAAATGGCATTGGTAGCATTAGAGTCAGGTGTAAAGAACTGCATGGCAGGACTATTTTTTTTTCTTTCTTTCATATGACAAACCCAGCGTCCATATCTTTGTCTTTGTCCACTTTGGCATTTTTGTCAATTCAGGAGCTCTTGGCCATCAAAGACATTACCAGGGATCACTACATGGAAGTGGCTTTTGTCGATCCCTGCTGGACTAGGTGACTTTGGGAGATCCCTTCCAGGCCGCCTTTCCTGTGATCTCTAAATATCTTGCACTTCCCTCTGAAACAGCTGGTGCTGGCAAGCGCTAGTAACCGGATTCGGGGCTGGTTGGATCCAACCTGACCATGTCCATGTTCCCAAGTCTTTGCGGTATTGATCCTCCTTGACTCAGAGGGAAAGCCAGAGCAACCGAAGATCTCCCATGTTTTTCAGGATGAACGGGGAAGACTAGACTAGCACAGATCTTTCTGCTCCACAAAGAGGCTTCATTTCGGTGTCGGGGAGGTGGGGGGGCTCCGACAGTTTGATTTATTTCCCTCTGTGTTTCTTGCCTCCCCCCTCCTTGTTCGCTGGTAGCCATTTTGTGCGCCGCGCGGGGCTCTGGATTAGAGCCGGGTTTAATACACTGTACTCGATGGATCGTACTGTATAGGGCATTATTCAAATCTCTGCTCGTCAAGCAGCTTGTGTGTCAGCCTTTTGTCCTCGGTTGGGGAAACCACAGGCGGCCGCGGGGATGACAGGATATAATGTGTGTGTTTACGTGGACGCCAGGGTACCATCTGGGGGCCAGGAGAGGATTGTGGTATAGCTCCCAGCATATGGCGATGGAGGGGAAGTCTCTTTCTCATGCATACGTGCCCCCGGCTCCTTGACTTGGGGACATTTCTTAACCGGTTCTGTGCCACCCTCTGTCCCTCGTGCACCAAATCCTGTAGCTCGGTGTTTGCAGAGCCAGGATGGGCCCCTCCGTTCATGAATAACTGCTTGGCAGGTCAGGGCATCCAGCTCCATAAAACACGGCTGGAGCCACATCCCGTGACGGCACAATGACGGACTTGCAAGAGGACCACCGGAGGAAGTCGGAGCACTTTGCACACACTAGGAGCTTGATTTCCCAATGCCCTACCTCTTGTATGGTCACTTATGAGTGATATGTGGGGGTGCTCAATTCCCATTCTGGTTTCATAGTGTTTTATACCCTCTTTCTGCGGGTGCATTTTGCAGTGCAGGGCAATGTAAACTCAAGCCTTCCATTCAAGTCCCCCTTTGCTCCCATGGATGTAAATCTGGAGTCACTTGGTTGTAATACTCACTGGTGCAACACTGGCGTACACCAGAGTGAGGTCCACGGAGATCAGCGCTTTTTGGGAACTTCTGCAAACGGGGTGGCAGTTTCAGATCTGTTCCCGAGAATGACTGTTGAGCGTGGTAAGGCAAACTGGGTGCCTTGCTGTACCCATCACCAACCCCTTTCCCATGTTTGCTTGCACCTGTATGTCTCTAACACACCTCTGGTCCGCAGGACCTGGTCTTAGATCCCAGTGCTCATTTTACAGCACAGTCTTGTCTACAAGCTACCTGCAGATGAAGCACATTCGTACCACCCCAGCAACATAAAAAAGCCTTATAGCAACTTCAGAGCCCCTTTTCTCTCCCAGATGGTTGGAAATGGATCTTGGGGTAAATGTGAGTTGGGGTCTACGATGGCTCAAGCTCGCGCAGCCCGGGGCAGACGGATGGGACAGCACCTTCCCTCCGCTGATTTGTATCGGTCTTATAATCTAGTCACTACAACATGCTCCTTCTGCAATGCCTTACCCTTTTGGCTTGTTGTCTACATAATTATAACCTCTCGTTAGTTGGCAACATTCCTGTCATGCTTGATACTAGAGAATTAGTTGCTCTCAGGAAGCCAAAGCTGTGATCCAGGGATATATCTTGTACTTAAGGTAGGATGCCGGAGACCTGGATTTTTTGTCTTGCTCTGGCTTTGGCCGAGCCCGGCAGGCCACAGGTTAAAATGCTCTGTATAAATCCGCATGGCAAAATTTTCAACAGAACTATTGTGCGGGGGTTGCGCTGTTATTTTGGAAATGAAGGCTTAGTTGTGGGTCCTGAGCGTGGTTGGAAAAGACATTCTTCGTGGCATTGATGGTAAACTAATTAATTAGGTGCCATTCAAAAAATTTCAGGACGTTTTCTTAATTTTTGTCCAAAAATGGGCTCCCCCCCCCCTTTTCCAATGTCAGTGATTTATTTACTTTTTTTTTTTTTTGAGACAGATTTCCCCCCCCTCCCCCCCCAAAGTTGCCTTTTTTGATTAAACTAAATGACAAGCTCTCAGTGCATTTTATTTCCATTCCTGGCTTGGGGGAGGCAGGCAGCTGAGGAGAGGATACAGGACTCGCCCCGGCCCTGGGTAAATACGCGGGTGGTTAGCTGATGCTGAGCTCTCTGTTGCCATGGCTACACTAGCCAAGCTAGCTAGTTTGAGCCTGTCTATACAAGCTGCAGTCGCATTTTGACTGCAGCGTGGATATGCCCATAGCATGCCCTCTCCCCCACCAGCCCTGCCTTCCTGAGCCCACCAACTTGGGTTGACTTCCAGTTTATCTGGAAACTCTCAAATGGTGGCGACGCTTCCCACCATTTGCATAGTCCTGGGGCACCTGTATGCGTCGCAAGGGTTAATCCTGCTCATGCAGACAGTCACATGGTTGCAGTGCAAGAAAGGGCTAAAACCGTGGCGTGTACAAATGCCCCTGGTGGTGATGTGGTTAGCGTGTGGTGGAGTGAGGCATGCACCTCGATGGTATATGGTGGTCATCGTTTCATGAAATGTCTTCTCCAAAGGAAGGATCAAGTGACCCCCCCTTGGTCTCAGAGGAGCAAAGTTCTCTGATATCGGACTAGATGACCTCTGGAAGTTCCTCCCAGCCCCTACTTTTCTATGATCCTGTGTTATCCAATTTTTTCCCTGACCTTGGGGAAGTCTCACCTTCCCTAGATGCAGAGTTGGCCTAATGGTTTACCAGTGCTTGTCGACACACAGATCAGCAGTGCGGTGGAGGTTCCAGACATTACTTTCCCAACGGTGGACCTCTCTCCTCTTTTAACAGAGGACAGGTTCCTGTTATGGCTTGCATCTTGTTTTAGTGATCTAAGCTGGATAGGAGCAAGGTGTCCACATGTGGAGTTAGTCCACTCTAGACCTTCCAGGAGAGCTCCAGATGCAGGCAAAGCCTAAGAGTCTTGTTCAAAAGTTGTGTAGGAAGCAAATGGGGAAGGAAGGAACTGGAGCACTATTTCTGACGGTCTAGCTAAGGGTCCCAACCACCCAGCCATCTTCTCACTCGTGCTTTGACCCAGAAATTGCACCATGTAAATTCAAAAAGAACAGTCGTGCTTCTTTTGGGCAAGAAAGGAGGGTATTTGGGTTGTGCCTTTCTAGCAACAAAAAATTATATATAGTTTCTTCTCACCTCCGAGGCATTATCAGATAATGCCGTCAAAGTTAAGGTTGGATTTTTAGAGCTGGTTGATTTTTCCCATCTGGGAAAAATAAAAGAGAGCGTGAGAGAGAGAGAAAAGAGATTAACCAAATAAAGACATTTTCCCTTTTCTTAGGTAATTTTTTTTTTTTTTAAGGCCTCTAGAAGCTGACAGCCCTTTTTGGATAAAATACCAGAGAGGTGGCGGCATCTCGGGGCTTTTAAGGCCGGGCTAGACAAAGCCTTGGTTGGGAGGATGTAGTTGGGGCTGGTCCTGCTTGGAGCAGGGGTTGGACTAGATGTGACCTCCTGAGGTCCCTTCCAGCCCTCATTGTCTACGATTCTAAAATATTTGGGTTCACTTTGAAAAGTGATATCAGAAATGAATTTTGGTTTGCAAACGAATTTTGCAAAATTAATTTTGCAAACCAACAATATTTCGATTTCCCTGCCCCCCTTCCCACCCTGCTGAATAAGTGCAGGCGTTATACTGGAATCAGAACTCGCAGCAGAGGTGATTCATTTTTTTTATTAGACCAAGTAGGTTTTTGCAGAAAAAAAGGCTTTAATTCTTTAATGTTATACTGGGAGTTGTCAAGAAACAACTCTTCCCTCCCCCTGCCTTTTTCATTTTTTTTTTTTTTTTAAAACTTCCTACAAGAATTTGATGATGTCTCTTTGGCTTAGACTGGCTTTTCATCAAGAAGGGATATTGCTGAAACTGGTGTGACCATGGTGGCTCAAGAGCTACCTGTATATAGGTGCAACTCTGCCATGTTTCAAGCCTCCTTGAGTTTTAAGGGGGGGTTCCCCCAGAGTGAAAGGAAAGGAAAAGAATGACCTCTGCAAAAAACCAAGTATCCGTTGTATCACCCCAATGTAGCTCTGTACCAGCTAGAGTCTTCTTAATGTACTGATGAAGTTGTTCTCAAAATGCATGTGGACGAGTGGGAGGGTCTTGAGTCCAAGGGTGGAGTTTGGACTGGGATGGACTGGCTCTGCCATTCATTCCAGTGGCAAGCGAGAGTTAGGAGCTTCCCTTGTGTTAGGGCTCCGATATGAGAGACCTCTTCTTTTTTTGACAGAATTTCAATTCTGGGAGTTGAAAAATCGTGGGTGCGGGGTTTTATACGCTTGGGGAATTTAGCTGGTGTGAGACCTTTGGGGAGGATCATGGGTCAATGGAGAGCATGGTCCAAACCACGTGCTGTTGAGTGTTAGGCACGCGCCAAATAGCACCAATTATCGCAGTGATGGCAATCCTAGTTATATAAGCAATGAGTAACACCCGTGAATGGGAAGCATGGCTTGTGTCCTGGAGTCAAATGGCTTCTCTGAGAATTGCCACAAGTCCCTGGTGTTACCACAGCGTCTTGTGGCCATGCACCAGACTGTGGCTCTTGGGGTGCGCGATTCATTGAACTCTGACTTCTGTGCTAGGCCTGTTATCGCACTAAAGTGATTTTGCCGCTGTCGGAGCAGGCGCTTGGCCTGTATTCCAGGCACTTGGTCTTTGCTCACAGGTCTTCTCGATTTAAACATGTGCAGACCCTGGGGAATTCGTGTCCATTTGATATGTGGAGGGCAGCAGAGTTGAGTGAAGACAGGCACTCAGATATGGTCCAAGTTCTTTTCCCCTTGGAAATTTTTGACCAAAATTGCAGTGAAAATGTCCTTGGATTCCCCCTGACCCCTTTTAGCTGGAAATCGAAACTTCAATATATTTTACCCAGAAAACCAAATGAAAAAGCATTTTCCCCTCCCCGCATTTAGTTAGATGTTTTCTTACCAAAAACAGTTTGACAGGGTTTTGCACCCAGCCAAGTACAGAGCCGTGCTGTTGAGCTTGGCCAGGGTTGTACTGGACATAGTGGCTTGTATCGGACGCAGCAGGGATGACTTGTATAAGGTAAATACCTGGGGCCGAGAGGTTATAGAGCAAAGGAAAGATGAGCAAAGAAGGACGGCGATCTGGAGAGCTGTATTGGTGCTGAGTAAGCTACCTTGGGAGACATGGGTGTCTGTCCAGAGTTGCAAATCTTAGCCATAAACTGCAAGGGGGGTTTCAAGTCAGACCTCCCTGGTTATCCAGCTGTGAGACTGCATTCATTTCTAAACTCCAGACCTTTTTCCTTCCTCTGACTTGAGGCATCTCTTCCACTGGAGGAAGAAGTGTTGGAGGAAGTAGAAAGAATAAAAGAAATAAAAGGGGCTGGACCCGATGATCTGTAAGGTCCCTTCCAGCCCCTAACAAATAACAGCTATGAAATAGTGCTTTTTGGAACATGGCAAAATCAGGAGGGTTTATCCTCTTTCCTTGGGTAGAGCTCTGCTCCCATCAGGGACTATTCAATGACTAGATACCATGGGTAATAGCACCTTTAAACATCCAGTGGAGGGGTACTATGAAAGAATATGGATTATGGAGGGGTTACATCAGTGCTATGGAAGGGGAGATGCCTTGCATGGAGAGGAGGGCGAGAGTGATGGTCACCTAACCAGACTGTCACTGTAAGGTCCTGTTACTCTCTCCCTCCGTCTTCTCCGGTTGTGTCTCAGATCATGAACAGAGCAGGGTGGTCCTATCTCCACGTCCTCTGTGTTTGTACAGCACCGCACACAACCGGGATCCCAGATTTGGGGTTCGACTGTGGCTGAACCTTGCAAAGCCAGGTGGAGAAGTCCCAGGGCCCATGGCACGCTAACGTGCTGCAGTGGGGAACGGAGAGAAGCAAGAGGCTTTGACCCCCCTCCAACACTGAAGAAAGAGGGGGGACGGAGGGCAGCGGGGAGGTGGAAAGCACGCCTCTCCTGCAAGCAGTCGTGCCACCATGCTCCGAGCACCCAGACCCCTGCCAGAAGGTGCCCGCCGGGACCCGGCGTGCGTGCATGCGTGTGCGTTTGGGAGGGGGGTGGCGCGGGCAGCCTCTTTGTAGCGGCCGTGTAATTTATGATATGAGAGAGCACCATTGTCTGGGTCCATCCTGTATTTCTCTTAGGGCTTCGCCTCTCTTCCCAGACCCCTGCTGCGCTCCTGCTACTGTACCGTTGCTATGTGACATGCTCCCTGCACGGCCGCTATGTGGGGAAGGGCTGGGGAGGGGTGGCGGCAGTAACTGGGTCCATCTGGAGCCTGAGGCCTACCTCCCAATAGACTAGACCGAACTTGGCCCCCGTGACGCGCAGAGGGCCTGGGAATGGGTCTTTGAGTCCCCTCAAGTTCATGGCCACTGGAGGCATTCAGTTGACAAGGGGAGGAGAGGAGGGGGGCGCCGGGCATTTGACTCCATTCTCCCTTCTCCATTCAGCGCTGTCAGTGTCCTTGCTGCATACAGATCCCCCCGTCCCTTTCTCCTCCTGACATGTGCGCACATAAATAAATTACCCCCACCGTGTGAGTGTGGAACAATCTGTCCCCTAGATGCTATTCATCTCCAGACAGGACCTATTATTCCCCCGATTAAAGCCGCTGGAGTAGTTTGCAAGGGATACTGTTACTCTGTCAAACTGTAAATAAGACACTAAAAATAAAGGGAGCTCGCGAGAGAGAGGGAGAGAGAGGAGAGAAAAGCCAGACTAATGCCTGCTGCTAGGGAAACCAAATGAATCCCTAATGACCGCTGTGTACAAACTGCAAATAATGAAGGGAAACGGACCAACGGGACCCCAGTCTGCTTTCGATGAGCTGTTTGTTATGGGAGGCTCAATGAGAGGCAACATAGCCGGCAGGGACCCGGTCTCCATCGTTTCTCTTCCCTGTTGCCCTTTTTTTATAAATTTCCTCCATCTGGAAGGGGAGGTAAAAGGGGTTCACTTCAGAAACCTCCTTCCCTCACTGCTCCCTATGAAGGTTGAGAGAGGACTTGGAGCTATTTCTTTCCATTGCACCCTAGTCAGCAGCTCCAGCCCTCGTGTCAGCCCTAACTCCAGCCCACAGCCGTCGAACCAGCAAAGGACCTAAACACAGGCTTGGCTTTAAGCCTGGGCATAAGTATAATTAACTGGAGTGAGATTTAAGCCTGATTCCACGCTGAATCAGGGCAGCATCGTGCTCTTGGCTATGGGAAATACCAGCTGCCACCCTAGTTGTCCTGAAAGCAGACCCTGCAAGCTTTGAAGTCCATCCCAGGGGAGAGGCTGGCTTAGTGCTGAGCTTTTCTGCCTTTTTCCTTAACCTTTTCTACCCCTTTCCCATGTACCTGGGCTCTAGCTAGGACCAGCTGCCCATTTTGCAGTCAGCCTCCATACTTCAGATAAGATCTGGGTGTGAGGAGAGGTGGCTGCTACTCCTCCCCGTGTCCTGGTTGAGGTGAGGTGACTTAGCTTTGGGGCCATCTGAGCCTGGCCTTAACTGGTAAAACTGGAAAAAGCCTCTGTATAAATAACTTCTCTTTTCCTTTTGATGTTTCCCATTTGCAGCTTTGGGATATTGGCCTCCTTGGGAACAAACGTACTCTTGTAACATCCTCGTGCGTGGAAATATGAGAGCAAAAGCAAAGAGTCAGTAGAGTTTGGAGAGACTTCAGTGATGCTTTCTGCCAGGGAATGATTACTATGGTAAGCACATCCAGGTGAGATCAAGGCCACGTTGTGCTAGGAGCTGTATATGGTCTCACATAGCAAGAGATGATCCTTGTCCTTTTAACAGTCTAAAACCATGCTTCTCAGCCTTGTTAGATTCAGCCCCCTGCCCTTTAGATTTGAGGCACTTCATGGAAAATGCCAGCTCTTAGTATTCACTCTTTTTTTTTTTTTTTTTTAACTATAGAAAAAGTTTAGAGCAATTCTTCCATTGCAAAAAACTTGGCAAGCCCAAGCAGGTCAGAAGGTTTTTAACTCTCTGGATTCCTATTTGCAATCTCTGGGTTTATCTTGCCAATCATTTTTGCACACCTGACATAGTGTGGCACCCCGCAACACCCCTGACAGGATCTCAAGGCACCCCAGAGTACTGCAGCACCTGGTTGAGAACCACCGAGACCAGGCAGGCAAAGGGAGTTTCCTATTTCAGACAGGAACAGGAGATTAAGGGACCTGGCAGCAATTGCAGAGCAGCGTCATGGCAGGACTAGGGACTGAATGCAGATCATCCCGGCTCCAGGTGAAAGCCTGAACGGCAGGGGCCCCCTTCCTCTCTGGACTCTGATCTATTTTAAGCACTTCCTTGCGCTGAACTGGATTGTGTCGCGCTGGCTGGAATTTGCAAGAGCTTATCAGCAAAAAGCACAGGGCAAGGCATAAAGGGCTCTGGGCCAGAGCGCTGCACTTCTCAGAGGGAAGAGCAAACTGATCTGTGAAGCGCCTTGAAATTTTACCAGCAACAATGACCCTTGCTTGCCTCCGACTGCACAAATGCAAGCACTTTGCTGTGCGCTTCTGTGTGCCGGGGCAGAAGAGGAGTGCAGACGGCTGCTTTTGGCAGGGCAGCTACGAATTATGATGTTTAACTCCTTGTGAAGACACGGTGCTTCACAGGTTTGGCAGGTGTTAGTAAGTCGAGGAAAACCTTTCACTCCCCCCCATAGTCATTCCTTTGTTGCTTATCCTGGGGGGACTGACATGAGGTTAGAACAAACCTGGTCTTCCTACAGGTACCTTTAATGGCTTGTGTTTTGCCCTGGACTCTCCTGGTCCCTTTTGGAAGGAGAAGTGCTTGAAAAGAGGAAGCCAGCCTTGGAGGTTTTTTCCTGGTTTTAAAATAAAATGGGATTGGAGTCTCTCCACACTGAAACTGGTTTCATATCCACAACAATGCACTGGCTTAAATGAAGCTCCTTTCTGGGTCCGGTGGTGGGAGAAGGCAGTTGAGCTCTGTAGTACTTTGTATTTTTTATTTGCACTGTCAGATGCAGAGGTCCTTCCCATCAGCATAGATGGGGGCTAACTCCATTGAAGGCAGAGGCATTAGCAGTATAAATTGATGTTAAATGAGAAGGGAAGCATGTCTGTAAAATAACTGATCTCTCAACCACCTTCTGTGATATGTGCCCATAGCCTGGTTTACAAATTGGATAAACTGAGGCCACAAATGGACATCATATCTGTCGTGGGCCAAAATGCAATCATTCAGGTATCTGTCCCAGGACAAAGAATAAAACAGTTCACAGGGCAAGAAAAGCTAACAGTTTGTCCCAGAGTATCACAAAGTGTATCTGAATGTTTGTCCTGGGACTGCATCATTGAATCAATGGCAGAAAAGTGGCAGTGTATTCAGCCACTCAGTAAACTGCAGTTGGAGGGGTGATGTGTGTACGTGCCAATCCTGGGGCATTTCTGCTTTGGGATAAGAGCAGGCACAATTTATAATCACAGAATCCTAGAAAATGAAGTTTGGAAGGGACCTTAGGAGGAGGTCACATCTAGTCCAACCCTCTGCTCAGAGCAAGACCAGCCCCAGCTACATCATCCCAGCCAAGGCTTTGTCTAGCTGGGCCTTAAACCTCCAAGGATGGAGACTGCACCACCTCTCTAATCTATTCCAGTGCTTCACTACCCTCCTAGTGAGAGTTTTTCCTAATATCCAGCCTAAGCCTCCCTCGCTGCAGCTGGAGCCCATTGCTCCTTGTTCTGTCATCTGTCACCACTGAGAACAGTCCAGCTCCATCCTCTTTGGGGCTGGACCCGGTGATCTTCCAAGGTCCCTTCCAGCCTATATTCAATGAATCTTTGGAGCCACCCTGCAGGGAAGTGAAGGCTGCTATCAAATTCCACTTCAGTCTTCTCTCCTGAAGACTAAAACTTGTCCCAGTATAGATGAATAATCTGTTTCTAACCTTAGGCACAAAGCAGGGAAGCCATTTCCTCAAGTGTCGTGACAGAGCTGAGGTTAAACCCATCTTCCACTCCTTTAAGACCATCCACCAGGCCTTGCTGCCTGCCTAAACTAGCCCCTCAGCTGATGCAAATCCAGCAGAGCTCCCTTAACTTTGTTGGAGCTGGGCCCGTCTCCCCTTCATCTCTGCTGACAGGCTGTTTCTGAGAACTAGCAGGAGATCAGATCTGTTCTAGTCTTACTTCTTCGGAGCCGGTCAGCTTCGGTTGTAGCTTTCCATCTCGCTGCTCAGCATCTCGCATTGCTTTGCACTGAGGTGTGACATGTCACAGTGTGAAAGCAAAGCTGTCCATGCAGAGGGTGGCCTATTCCCAGCTTATTGCAGGCACAGAGCAACACAGACACATTTGGGCTTGCAAAGAGATTGCCTCTCCTGCTACAGCCCTTGCACTGGTTTGTTTGGTTTTTTTGCACACTTTTTTTTAATCTGTCTCTGACATGTATGCAGCTGGGGTGCAATGTGGAAGCTCCTCACTAGCACATCATAGCAGGGAGTGAAAGGGAATATTGTATATGGCTGAAACTGCAGGAGGAATTTAGTGAGATGGAATGTAATTACCTGCATGAGATTTAGTCTCTTTAGGTATGAAGGATTAATAATGATTTAAAAGAAAAATGAGCTAGGGTCTGAGTATTTTAAAACGGCCTTTAATTTTTGCACCCATAATCAGTGCAGTGTCTAAGTTATTAGAAAAGAAATGCATTGAGGCACCATGCTGGGTTGGGGTTACCCTGCACTGGGAGCTGTGCATACAATGAGGACAAGTAGCCCCTGCTCCATATAACACAAGCCAGCAGCAAGCAAAGAAGTAGCATTACCCCTGGTTTTATAGCAAGGGAATGGTCACAGTGGGTTGCAGAGCCCAAAACAGATCCCATCTCAGATCCCTAACCCCGCAGCTATCCAGTCGTAGCAACAAACCAGGTGGTTTGAGGCCTGCAGACCTGTGTCCACCAGTACCTCTAGCTTTCTTTGTTCCTCCTTCGCTGTCTCTGCTGCCTTTGGAAATCAGACCTCGCCGTTCGACAGCTGTTCTGCACAAGGCCACTTTTTTTTCCCCTTCTAAGTGAATCCAGACCTTGATGTAGTGATGATCTGTCCCCCTCGATGTGTATCTCAGGAAGGACTTTCCACCCTGCTTTTTTTTCCAGACTGAGAAGCCTCATGACTCAAAGGAGTCATTCCTAGGACAATCCTTGAGCTGGGCGTTGTGTAGACTTTCAAGCTGCTTCAAACCTCCCCTGGGTTCTCCAAAGTGGAATGTATGGTTATTTACTCCACAGAAATAGTCATACACAGAGCAAAGGGAAGAGCAGTGCAGATAAAACTGAGGTTCAATGCCATGTCTCTGCATGAGCAACCACCCAGCTGGGGTTTCCCTGCTACTCCAACCAATGGCCCATAGAGGCAAAGGGCCTGATCTGAGATCTACCAATGTAGCAATGCTTGTCTTTCAATCCTCCACGTTGAGAGCAGGCATTAGGGCCTTCCTTTCCCAATTACATGACAGTAAATCAAGCAGTGCTTCTGAGACCTCATCCAGGTCCAGTTTTGAGCCCTGCGGTTCAAGAAGCATGTGGGCAGATTGGAGGGAGTCCAGCAGAGAGCGACATGGGCAATGATGGAAACAGGAGTGATGGGGAAAGGCTGAAAGAGCTAGGGTTAGTTAGTCTGAAGAAGAAAAGATTTGGGGGTGGACTTGGTAACAGTCTTCAAATCTTTGAAGGATGATTCTGGAGAAGATGGAGAAGGACTTTTTCTCTGTGGCCTCAGGGGATAGGAGTAGGAGCAATGGCCTCGAGCTGCAGCAGAGGAGACTGAGGGTGGAGATGACCGAGGGCAGTCAAGCATTGGAGCAGGCTATCCAGAGAGGTGGTGGAGCCTCCATTCCTGGGATGGTTCAAGACCACATTGGACTGGGCTGGGTTGGTTTAATCAGGGCAGAGCCTGCCTTTAGTAGGGGGCTGGACTAATGTGACCTCTTGGGGTCCCTTCCAGCCCTTTTTCCTTTGATCTTAAAAATATTGATGCTCTGTATTTCAAATTAGGGGATATCAGGAAAGACAATCACAGTGTTTAAAGAGACCAGTGGTGAGAGCCAGGGAGACTCGAGGTTCCCGACAGATGTGGCCTGGCCTCCGTGCTGGTGCACTCCAGTGACCGCAGTGGTAGGTATTGCACTGGTGCAGGCCAGATGATAATCCTACCTGGACCCGGGCTGTTCTGGGTGACCTCAGCTCCCGGTGCTTTTTTATACAACGTATAGTTCACTTCTGAAATTCATGGCCACAAGGGACGGTGGAGGCAGGTAGCTGAACCAGGTTCAACAAGGCACTGGATAAATTCATGCTTGCTAGATCTGTTAGCGGCTATTGAATATAATGGTTGGAGATGTTTCCTCTGGCATTTCTAAGCCAATAATGGTAGATCGGTAATGAAGCACTGGAACAGGTTATGCAGAGAGGTGTTAAAATCTTAATCCTTGGAGGTTTTTAAGACCCAATTAGACAAAGCTTTGGCTAGGATGATCTAGTTGGGGATGGTTTTGCTTTAAGTAGGGGGTTGGATTAGATGTGACCTCCTGAGGTCCCTTCCAACCCTCATTTTCTATGATCCTATGCTGCCAGGGAGGGGACTGAATAAGGGATGGATCACTCCAGAGAGATCTGGTTCAATTCTCTCCCTCTACGGCATCCATCTCTGCCTCTGTCGGAGACAGACCAGTGGTCCATCTAGCCCAGTACTCTGATCCAGTCTGGCACTGCTTATGCTCTTCATCAATGGGATTGGAGAGAGCTTTGGCTCTTTGATCGCAGAACAAGCGTTAGTGCTTGCCAGCCCTTTCTGTGCTGCTTCCAGCACAGGGAAAGCTTCGTAAAAAGCCTAGGTCAGCATCTGCAGAAAGAGAGAGAGGGAGAGAATGAGACCGAGCATGCATACCCTGGCAGCCCTGTCACAACTGTAATCTTCCTTCCCCATGTCTTGGTGGCATTTCTTCCTCGTGGCTCCGTGCGGGCTGCAAGGCAACCCATGAAGCTAGGTAAATACTTGGGCACTGGGGCATGCCAGGCTCGGTGCTGCTGCTAGATCTGGCTAAAGGATGGCTTGGGTTTATCTGCATGAGTCATGGTCTGAGCTGGGTACACATGCCCAGGAAGAGGAAGAGCTCTCCTCCCCTGGGCACTGATGATGAAGGAATCCCATTGATCTCCCTGCCTTTCTAAGCACCTTTTGCAAGATTTGGCCATAAGGGACTTCACTAAGAAACAAATGCAAGGATAGAAATTGAAGCCTGCTCCCGGCCTCTTGGCTTAGTGCTTTTACCAACAAGACTAACCTTCTCTGAAGGGCTTTACCCCTTCCTATTTCCTTCCCCTTTCCCCTATTTTAAATGTACTGTTTCCAAGTTCTGAGAGCAGAACAAATCCAAATGGGTCTCACGGCAGATACACAGCTGCCATAATAGCCAGGTAGATTGCATGGATAAATGAATCCTTTCTTGTTTGAACTCCCCTTTTTTAAAGCTTGTTTGAAAACCTCCCTGCCATTTCGGGTTAGAGTGGCGAGCTTCATTTGAATAAATAATCCATCCATACGTGTGGTACATCACAGGCACCTCCATGAAGTCTGGCTCCAGCAATGAGGATGGGGGCCTTGGCGTTCTATATTCCATAAAGTAGAGTAATTAAGTATTGCTAGTTGTGATGACTTCAAACAGAGTGACTCCAGGAAATAAGCCCCTTCTTTATAATTAGTGGGATTTCCTCTGCATCAAACGGGGGATTGATTCTTTAATCTGCTCACATGCTTTTGATTTGGTCTCTCAGCTCGGTCGTACCAACTGTTTCTACTCCCTGCTCTTTCCGATAAAACCTCAGCAAAGGAGATTTTGGGGAGGCATGACCTAGGTTGAGGTCTAGGATTTTCCTTCTTTATGTGTGCATGTTTTCTTTCTTTTTTTTTTTAAGGTACCTAAAATAATAAAAAAAAATTGATGAGAATCAATGAAAATTAAGCACACGGTCCAAATGCTTGTATTTTTCCTTATGCTTTCCTCTGTCTAATTGTTTCTGATGCACGTGCTTTGAGACCTGCTGGTTCTTCCACCTGCTTTCCATAGCTCTCAACTGGGTACATTTTGCAGCCATTGTTAATCTAGCATAACCCTTTCATTAGCGCGAGTTTACTCTGAATTGGCACCGCAGTTGCTCAGATTTGGGATTTGAGCTCCTGTCTTTAACAAACCTGGCACTTCATGGTCTAAATGAGTCTCTCCAAAGCTCTTTGGACCACTGGACTATTGAGTGCTCCCCACATTTCTCATTTCTTCATGCATCTGTCTCATTAAGCTTCTCATTGAGAAGTCTAGCGAGCCCATGTCCACTTGACATACTGATCGCCCTTGGCTCAGTGCCCCCAGTTTAGGAATCACTGGTCCAAACCACGTGACACCACAAAGTGAATGGCAGAGGGAGAATTTGTTTGCAGGCTGTTGTCAAGCTGAGCAAGCTCCAAATCCTGTTCTGGGATAGTTGTTTGTGTTACAGTTTGGGTCTCTGCTGCTCGAACTGAGCCGAGAAGGGACACTGCAGTGTGGCAAATACATTCTCCATTGAGATGAGCTGGATCTCAAGTGACTGCTGAAGTCAGCAAAGCTAAGCATGCCTCCAAGCTGTTTCAGTTAGTGCAATGGTGCTGCGAGCTTAAGGTCAAATTTACCCATTGCAACGGCTGTATGGGAGGCCTGCTATTACCCTGGGGTTCCTTTCTTGGAGTGGGAAAAGGGCTTCATCTGCCTAGGCCAGGGCGGGAGATCAGTATTGCCGGTCAGTGTAGGCATCTTTATATGAATCCAGTGGCCGTTGAACCCTGAAAAACAATGACGTGTCATTTAAACACTGCTCTGGGAGTCATAAGGTCCATGTTGCAGTCCTGTCTCTGCCTCAGCCACTCTGCGTGACCTTGGCCAAGTCATTCAGTCTCCCCAGGCCTCAGTTCCCCCATCTGTAGAATGGACATCAGAGTCCTTCTGTTTCTCTTTGTTTGAACAGTGGTTCTCAACCATTTTAGACTCGAGGCATCCTTCGTTAAGGGATTTTGGGGCACTGCAGATCTGAGAGTGGCTGATTTAGAGTGTAATTGCTTTTCTTGCAGGTATACAGAGCCTGGGTCTGTACAGATGAGGTGCCAGGCTTGGGAGAGCTGGGGCAGTCTCTAGATGTGGTCATGATTGTGGTCCTCAGCTTGGAATAGCAGCCACAGGAAGTGTTCATGCCAGTCCTGTTATTACATTGGGCTGATGGGTTCAACATGGGACGTACCCTACTAGCCAGACTTATTGAGGGACCAGTCTAATCTGTGCATAGACACCAGGAAAAGGTACATACAACACCAGTTTAGTATGCCCCGCGCCAGCCTTGTTCTCATCTGAAGCAAGTGTCGAACACAGATCGTATAATTAAGGACCCGGTGAATACGTAACTGTACAATTATGCAAATAGTGATCAAAATCACTGTTTTCAGCAGAAATGCCTGAAGATCAAGACAGAAGCTTCATGCAGCCTTAATTTAATCTGGTCCTGCAGGAGTGGTGAGGTCTAATATATGACCCAACCTCATGCCTGCTTCTGTTTAGCAAAGAGAGGGGAGGGGCTGGGGGTAGAAAAGCAGCAATGCTTTAGCATGCTAAACAAGTCTCTCTCAGCATGGACACACAGAAAAAATGGCCTGGAGATCACTTTAATCTACTGCTAAAACAAAAATAATCGAAGTGCTGATATTTAGAACGGTTTTTTTCTCTTCTGATTTTTCAGGTGAAGGATACAAGGTGGAAAGAAAGAAAGAGAGAGAAAAAAAAAAGGAGGAAGCAGCCAACTCCTAAACCCCTGGAAATCTGTGTTAATTGCTTATGAATGTCTCTGTCTAAAAAAAATTATTGAATTGATGTCGTCGTGGGTTTTTTGACAGCCTGTCTGTTACATTTTTTTTAAATATTCATGCACCAAAATCTAATTACTAGGCAAATTTAATGATAATGAAATGAAGGCACTTTAGCGGAAAGCACAGGGCCCCCGTTAATGTTTTCTCAGCCTCTGTCTTGTTCGTAATTTTTTTTTTTTTTATGACTGCCTTTCTTGCATTTTAAAAAAAAAAAAGGATTGCCGAAAATAAAACTTGGATTGCTGAAACTGTTTGTGGTGGCTTCATTTATAATGATGTGGAATTTGCAAGGTGATTAAAGGTGTTTTGCAAAAATCAAACGAGACTTAACCTAATCAGATCAGGCGGATGAAATATTATTATTAGTGAGAACATTAAGATAATGCCTGGAGGGCCCAAGTGAGATAAGGGCCCTGTTGTGCTAGGTGACAGGCACGCACATCTGTAAGAGGTACTCAACTTATCCCAGGCACTTCCACAGCCTCCGTTACCACAGCACCTGGGTCCTCAGTTGTCTTTAGTGTATTTATCCTTGCACCCTCACTGCGGGAGAGAGTAACATTATAATGGAAGTGGAGGTGCAAAGAGAAGACTTGCCCAAGGACAGATGGGAGGGTATATTTAGGGTTGATCTTAATCAGAGTCACACAAGCTAACTCTGCCCATCAATGTTACCTCCCTGCAGCTGCACATGGACAAGTAGGGGACAGACTCATTCCCCTAAGGGCTCTGCTCAAGCCCTTCTGGGAATCGGCTGCTTCCTATTTATCCCTCCTCTGTGTCTGGCTCTGATGAGACAAGAGAGACAATAAGTAGGATACAGAAGAGGCAGATCTCAACTGCCGTGTTTGCAACTTTTGACTTGGGTGAAGTCTAAAATGCTGTTTTGGGGATGAAGGGGAGGCTCTGTTTTGGCCGCAGGGGCTTGGTTGGGCTGTTCCTGATGGAGAACTAAGGGGCTTTAAAGGGAACAGTTTGTGTTTTGGGGCTTGAGGGTGGGTGTAGGTAGCATATCAATGTAACAGAGCAAGGAGTAGAAGCCAGGACCCCCATTCCCCTACCAAACACAGCATCCCTGGCTGCAGAGCTGTTTGTGGGAATTGGCCTTTCCCTGCCTCAGTTTCCCCACTGCAGAGTGCCTGCAGCAGTAGTTAGGAGGCTGCCTTGGGTAGGTAGAGGCCTGGCTTCTCATCCTGCCCCTGATCTGGTGGGTGAGAGGTTTCTTCTCCCAGTGCCTGTGCAACAGGATGGCGGCTGTGGAGCAGAGCATGGAAACCTGCTCTCCCAGCGTGCAGCGAGTGCCCTCGCCTCAGACATCTCTTGCCCGGAAGAGCTTCCAGTCTCCAAAAGAAGAGGTAGAGACACCCAAGAGCAGCAGCGACTGGCATCAGGTCAGCCTCCAAGTGGGGGGCAAATCCCCATCTTCTTCCCATGCTCCTACCTGCTACATCACACTCTCAGTACACGATCTAACTACTGGCTGCATCTGGGATTGTGTCTGCTCAAGAATGAGAAACCTCCCATGGCTTCAGAGAGGTGCAAGGTCCTGGGTCATGGTCCTCAGCTTTCTAGCTTATGCTGATAAATCAGTCAGGACTGAAAGGGTTTCATCAAAAGGATGAAATTTCCCTTTGAGCTATGCACAGAGGCTCATGAGCCTCAACCAGCTCTATAGTAGAGCCCAGCCTTCGAACTCTAGTGTACTCCTTTCCTGCCCAGGCTTGCGCTGAATGAGCCCACTTGTGCTCTCTGAAACCAGTGCCTAGGGAAGAGGTTAGGCTCAAAGTCTGAGGGTGGCTGGACTTCCGGAGGGTTTGGCTTCTGGCTAGCTGCAGAGAAGAGCCTGAGCTGCAGAACTTGATGCAGATCCAGAAGCCAAAGTGGGTGGGTCCGACCTGATCTCCCGCAATAATCAACACAGCTGCTGACAAACCATGAACCAGCAGTAGCATTAGCAAGTGCTTCTCTGTCTTTACAGCCCAAAGGGACCCTGTGATTATCCAGCCTGAGCTGCTGGCTAGCCCAGGTCAGAGAGCATGTTGTCTGACACTTTTGAGCATCAAGCCCATACGTTGTGCTTGAGTGATACAAAGACCCGTCCCACTCCCTTGGGGAAGCTGTTCCTGTGGTTCCCGGCCATCGCTGTGAAACATTTGCACCTGGTTTATTTAACTTCACCTTTGAGTCATCAGCTAGCTTTGCGACTTTATTAAGTTTCAGACTCGTCACAGCTCTTCCCTTGGCAGCGGGTGGTGAAGTCCCTTCTCTGTTACAGAGCACGGTGCCTTATATCAGAACTGGATGCTGACAGCTAGGTTCCTCTGGCATTTCTCTGGGGCTTAGGCTTCACGTTGGGAAGATCTCTCATTCTGGCCCTAAGCTAGCGTGCTCCTGTGGAGCAGCACCGGCCTGAGCCGTTGATGCATTTCTGTGGGGAAACTGAGGTCCTACCTGATTAAAGGAACTGACTGAGGTCTTCCTCAGAGGTAGCAGCAGAGCCAGAGCTAGGTCCATATGTCCTAAGTCTCAGCCCAGTTCCTAAATCATCAGGTCAGTCTCCCTTTCCAGGGTGGGGGAGGCCCCTTGGCATCGCTGCGGTTTATACCCATGTCACAGAGCGGGCTCGGTCTCTGTTTTCTATCTGAACAGCACGGCTCAAAACATTAAATCCCTCTGCGATGGGGGTTGGAAGGCGATATGAAATCATGCAGTGCTTTGAGATCTGAGCTCGAAGGAGAGGACAGACAGGCAGGTTTTCCAGCGGGCGCCAGTTGGCTTTGTTCGACTGGGATCCAGCTCAGAGTGTCATTATTATGACGCTGGGTGGCAAAGAAGAGCGCAAGGGAGAAGCAAACCCGGGAAGCCGGCGCGTCTCCGTGCGGCATCCATTTTAGCCACGCGAGGAGGGGGTGTGTCTGCCGGGCTGGCACAAAAGGAGCCGGGTGGAAGATGCCACCCTGACAAAGGGCTTTCTCGCCCCATCTGGGGCACCCCCATGATGGAGACGGCGCTGCCCTTGGCATGGGAGAGACAGGGCACCTGCTGGCAGGACACAGGGCTCTTTCCCAGGCAATTCAGAAGGCCCTGAATGGATACAATGCACCGAAAGGCGTTGTTTTAAATGTTCTACATTAATCTTTCCCACAGCGGGCAAGGGGATTGTGTGGGATGAGACAGACTGTCTGCTGCACCATCTGCCAGGTCTGTGTTCAGGCCTGGGATTGTGGCAGATGTGGGTGGGTTCTGGCTCCTCCAGCAGAGAGAGGTGCAGGCTGCAGGCACATGGAGGAGATAAAGGGGAAGAGACGGGACGCAGCCAGGGACCGTGTCTCCTCTCCTCTGTCCCTGCAGTAATGCCATCAGCTCCCGCAGTCGGCCCTTGTTGAGCCAAGGATGGCTCATCGCGCGGGTGCCACCTGGGAATTTTCCTCCTTCAGAGCCTCCCTGTTGCACAAGAACTCGGGTTTTGCTTGTCAAGCAACAGCCCAGCACATGGGCAAGGCAGGCCCTAATGGCCTAGCATGCTAGGTACTGTCTAGACACAGCCCCTGCCTGCAGGAGAAGATACAAGGCCTCAGTATTCCCAAGGAGCCCTTCTACCCATTGGACCATGTTGCCATTACTTTGCATGTCAGGTCTGAGACTGAGCCTAGATTATCCCAGTGCAACTTCCAGTGTGGCCCCATCCCAGTCTTTCCAGCAGCTCTCTATTGGTTCTGTGGACAGAGTGGTAGCCTTGTGATACACAAGCCACAGGGGCCAGAAGAGCTATTAGCGGTCTTGAAATCTGCTTGTAAATATAGGGTTTTTTTCCTCTTTTTTTTTCTCGCATGCACGCACATACACACACACTCCACCTATTGCATAGAGTGCTTGTAGCTGCATTTATCCTGCCAACCTGACATTTTTCTATTAGTGAGCTGCAGCCTGCCACGATGATTATAATTGTCACTAATTTCTTTCTTTTGCAATCAGGTCTGCAGCAAGCCACGTGGGCATAAAATAACAGAGACCTGAGAGCTTTCGGGGCTCCAAAAGGGTTCCTTTTAAACAAGGAAGGCAGGGCTCTGAGGGCTGGGGTGACAGGACCTTTGGAAAGAAGGGCTGGCATGGACCAGTCCCTTACTCAAAGCAGGATCGTCCCTGACTGAACCATCCCAGCCAAGGGTCGGCCCAACTTGCTCCTGAACACTTCCAGGGATGGAGACTCCACAGGGTCTCAAGGTGCCTGTTCGATGCTGGACCACCCTCAGAGTAAGCAAGTTCATCCTCATCTCCAACCTCTGCTTCCTCAAGGTTAGGGGGGTTATAATTCTGCTCCAGACCTTAAGGCGATGATTGTACTGGCTTTAGCTAGTAAGTCCCAGTTCAGGAAAAGAGACAAGCCCTGTGCTGAGTGGCATGGAGATACCTTCCTGAATCGAGACCTACAGCTGCTGGAACTGGCAGGGCAGCGAGTCTGTGAGTCGAATCACCCCTACCTTTAATTCCCTGACTGTGGTTTCTAAACAAAACCACCGAGTGTGGAGCTTGGTTTATAAAAGGGTTGGCCACAGGAGCACGGGCCACAGGCAGTCCCTTTTAGGGTCTGCTTTGGGGTGTCATCCTTTGGGGTGTCATCCTTTGGGGTACCCAGGATGAGCAAGAGGCCTGGCTTCCAGAAAGTGTCCATGCCCTCAGCATCAGGTGCCTTTTAGCTGCCTTAAGTGAGACACCTGAAAACCGAATGTTTTAGTCTCTGGAGAGAGGATGTTTGCCGTCCTAAGAACCACCCTCTGGGCCCTTGAGTGCAACGTGCCCTTGCAGGACCTGGAGTTAGTACATGTGGGGGGCAAATGCTTTTGAAGACATGGTCCTTTCCAAGGAGTCCCAGTTGCAGCTGATTTATTTAGAAATCCCAGCTTGCTCCAAACTCTTTGGCAACAGCTGGCCCTTGAGAGCCACAGGGAAGACCCAAGAGATGCAGGCCCAGCCACCGGCTGCCGATGGCTTTCCAGGTTGGGCTCAGCAAACGGGTCCTCCTGCAGCGAAGGAAAGAGTTAAGCTGCAGGAGCCCGTTTGCTCTCCCAGTGAGAGTTTACACAACCTCCTCTTCCTCCCGTTTCCCTCCCCTCCTCCCCCCAAAATTATCTCAGCATCCTCCCACCCATTTATCTCAGTCCCTTCCCTGGCCTGCCTTGTCATTGGTATGTTAATGAGGTCTGCAGACTTCCAGGGCTCTGGAGCCTGAAGAGATGTATTTATTTAATACAGTGTTTATACATTAGGGCCACTCAGTGGCTGTCTGCTGCATTATCAATGTATTTGGCTAATTACGACCACTCAGCGTCCCAACCTCTGAACCCGTTAAGCCTGAGTGAATCTTGGAGTGCCGGGGCGATGCTCACATTTTGGACAGGGCTGGCAAGCTCGTGCTCCAGGCAACAGGCTCATCTCAGCCTATTTCACATGAGGCTTCAAGGGCTGGGTGATCAGGGGGTCTGGTTCTTAGTTAGAGAAAGGTGTCCCCGCTATTACAATGCCACTGCGTGATGTGCCGTCAGACTGGGGGTCATTGCAGCTGGCAAGGTAGCAAGATTCAAAGAGAAGACGGGCATTTCCTTGGCTGGGAGGGCAATCCTGAACTAGAAGAGTTCGTGCTAATGATATTTGGGAAGGGATGTAGCCTTCAGGTATGAGGGGAAGTTGTGTTAGGCATCCTAGTATGCCACAACTGGGGATCTCTGACCTTCTTATAGAGCTTCTGGTCACTACGGGGCCACGGTACTGACAAGGTGGACATTGGATGAGATTTGGTCTGGCAATTCCTATATGACTGATATCCTTTTGGCAGCTGGAAGGGGCCATAAAGCAAGGCTGAGGCAAATGAGCATTGATCTGGCCTAAGTTTTAGGTCCATGGCCCCCTGGGGACTCAGAGGAGGACCCCGGTTCTGGGCTGTGCAGAGATACCATTGAAAGCGCTGTCCGAGGTGCTGGGTTAGGAAGACAGGGTGTGGCCCATAGCCTTTGAAGCCAAGATAGGGACTCAGCTAGCCCCAGCATCTGATCCTAAACTAGACCTGACTTTCCTATATGGTTTTTGCTAGCAAGATGTGCTGCTCTGGGCTCTGGCAGCAGGGTCAGTGCAGCTCTGTGGGGTAAAGTTTGATCATCCAGGGCCCTGGCTCTTGGGCAGTCATTGACACAGTTGCAGAGGAGGGTCTGAATCACCCCCCTGATTCTGCTTTACTTGTATAAATGGCTTTGCAGGTGGGCAGAGACAGCAGGGGGGAAGCTAGCTGGTGACCCCTATCCATTCAGCTTTGCAAGATGGGACCCCCCCCCTTTACTCTCAGGTTGCTTTGCACTGAGTTGCACTGATCCCTAGCCCCTTCGCCCTTCTGCAGCAGTGCAGATGGAGTGTAAATGAGACTGATGCCCTCTTCACACTGGTCTGTGTGTCTCCTTTACACTAGCCCTGCCATTGACCCACTAGGTCAGCATTTTCAGGCATTAACATGGGTGTGAATTTAATTTCCACCCACTCCCAGGCCCCCTTTAGTGGGTGAGAGTGGAGTAAAAAGAGACAAGGAGCAAGACATGGAGTATGAGGAGCCCAGCCATTATTCTGAATTGAAACAAGAGTCCCTAAGAGCAGAATTTGGCCCTGAGCTTGACACTTAAAGGAATACAGCCGAAGTGTGCAGCAAAGATTCCCAGAGAGTCCCAACAGAAGTAACGTTGCATTTGACAAAAAGCCGAGTAAAACAAAGCAGCGGATTGTTCAGCCAGTGCAAATTACCGACCTCTCCAATAAAATATGTATAGCATTAAAATAAAATTTGCATCGCGATAATGCTTTATTAAGCCCATTAGGAGATTAAAAGAATCGACCTGTTTGTTCCCATTCACGGCGCAGCAGAATTTGCATTTCTTTCCCTACGTCTAACTAGCCACTTGCCTCTGCTTATTTTGCGAGAGTCATTTTCTCAAGCAATGTTAAAAGATGCCCCGAGAAAGAGGTGTGTGTGTGTGTGTGTGTGTGTGTGTGTGTGGGTGGGTGGGTGGGTCTGTGGGTGAGTTGGTGGGTGTGGGTGCGTCCATGCGTCTGTGTGTGCATGTGTGTGTGTGTTTTTTAAATCAAAGCACTTGACTTGGGTTCGTGTTTGTCTGTGTGAGTGTTTGGTAGAGGAGGGGGTGGGATGGAGAAGAAAAGGTTGGTCTGCTCCCATTTCAGCTAAAATGGTTAATTAAGACAATAGAGGATATGAAACAAATGCAGCCGGGCCCATGAATGGTTGTCTAGACTCTATAGTTCTGCTGCAAGTTCTCTGTCGGAATTTTAACTTGGCCGGTCTGGTCTCCCCCCCGGCTTCCCTGCCTCTTAGCTCACGTCCATAAGTTCCTTTTCTCTTTTGTTTGTTTTTGTCCTTAAACAATCAATCTTTTGAGAGATCGGGGCTGGATTGACGGCTCTGCTTGTCTGAGACCTTGCATTGGTCACAAAGCCACCTTCCCAGAGCTGAACACAGGGCTCGTAGGAAAAAAAAAAAAGAGAGCCATTATTGTGAAGCATTTTTATTTTCTCGGCAGTGAAGGCCTGAGTTTCATTTTCAGCGGGGCTCTGCACAGGCAGCGGAGAAGGGACTCTTTAAAATGCCAGCCTGCGTAAGTTAAAAGAAGGCTTGTGTGTTTTTATGTACACACACATACATCCATGCGCGCACGCAACCGTGCATTTTAAGGTCATGCAAGAAGTTTGTGCCTTTAGGGAGCGATGGATCTGAAGTTTCGAGTGCCCAAGCGTGTTTATAGGGATGTAAGGGCCAGATTCTTACCAATACTATTAGCTAAGGCAGTAGACTACCAATTCATTACGTTCTGTATACGTGAGTTCAAATCCTTGTCTTTCAAAACTCAGTTTGCTCAGTCTTTCCTGCCCAAGTGCAGGGGGGCTGGACCTGATGATCTGTAAGGTCCCTTCCAGCCCCAAACAACTATGCAACTCTGAAGCCCCTCTGCCAATGCAACTGAGGCTCACAAGTCGAACCCTTTTACCCCAACTGGTTCTGTGAATGCAGATACAAACATGTGCTAGGATAGCTAGGTCCAGGTGGAGAAGAGAATTTAAAAAGTTGTGTCTTCAACTACAGGCTTTGAAATTCATAGCTCTAGTAGTCAGGGTTGTGAAGAAATAGGGTTTGACCAGCTTAGCTGTGCCAGCTGCAGCTCCCAGTATAGGTACAGCAATACTGGTACAACTGAGTACCACCAGTTATGCTTGTGTAGCTCGGGGAGTGGGACCGATTGCAGTCTCGGTATAAAGTGCCACATGATTGCATCCAGGAAGATCACGCACCAACTGCTGAAACTTCCTTAGCCTGACGAAGGGTTTTGAACCTGGAAGCTTGCTTAATAACTATTCTCCACCTATTTGGGTTGGTCTAATAAAAGATGCCAAATTCACCCGAGGAACCTTGTCTGCCTATGTCCTTAGACCTACACGGCTACAACCTACATCCCTGCAACATGATTGCATCTACACTCAGCAATGCTTTGTCAATATATGAATCCTCCAGGTTTAGACGTGACATAAAGCAGCTTTATATTGGCATGACTGCATCCACATTGGAGGGTCATCTTGGTAGAAAGTATATTGATAGAGAAAACAAATCACCCCCCTCAACCTGAAATGGTTCCAAGATCTATGCACAGCCCAGGCTTACGCGCTTTGTTTTGTATGTCCCCTTCAAGATGAACCTGAATGTAAATAGGCATCGGTCCATAAATATATTTTTAAATAGCTTGAGATAGTATGTTTAGTTACAGCTATTTCTCTGTGATCCGGTGAACCCTGTTGTAGTTAGCCATCTGGGGTTTGTTGGGGTTTTTTTTCTGTGTTGAAACCTCAATTCACAGGTGGAGGAGAGAAACCCCGGTGATCATTGATTATAGATTCATTGATGCTAAAGCCAGAAGGAAGGATTACGGTCGCTCTGTGACACTTCCCCTGGTAACTCCTGCACTGAGCTCATCACTTCGGGCTGAGCCTCAGTGTCTTGTAGAAAGACGTCCACTCTTATAAGGGGTCAGTGGCAGAGCCAGCTGGACAGAGGCTGGCTGGCACCTTGAAAGGAAGGGCCTGATTCTCATTGGAAACAAGACTTCTTTACTCCTTTGGAGGTAGAAAGGGAGCAGCCTACAAAGGAGAACTAGGATCTCAAGTTAATGACGTTGTGTAGAAATGGGGATCTGATCCTTGGCCTGCGGCTTGGTGGAGTGATTTACACCCCTCAAAGGGTGTTTGTGCCCAAAAGCTTGCGATTAAAGATTTTTTTTTGCCAAAATCTAGTTGATCTAATAAAAGATATCACCTCTGCCATGAGTCCTGATTCCTTCGACACCCCTGAAATGCACAGCCAAAGCACAACAGTGGTGTTGCACTGTCATTTTACATTGGCGTCACTGCCCACACGCATCTCACGTGGCACATCCTGGGGGAACCTTGTGAAGTCCTGGGACTTCTGCTGCTTTACACTAGCCACTTTTTGCCTTGCTGAATGGATGTAAAAGGGGCTTAGTGTCGATTGGGGTACAGAGCAAGTGAGAATTGGGCTCGAAATAGAGAGCTCACGTTTTGCAGCCTCCGGGTGCACGAGCTTGCCTTGCCATCACGGAGCAGCATTATTATTTGAATGTCTGCTGACCCTCAGGGACATATTTCTCAGGTAGCGACTCCATCTATTCTTGCCGGGGTTAGCTGGTGTCTATGTGGTTTTAAAGGACATCTGAAGTGGCTGCACTTTTATAAAGGAATGCACAGCGGGAAGGGGCTCACTGGGGGAATACACAGGGATACAGCCACACGCTCAGAATATGGGCTAGATTATTCCAACTGCATCCATGCAAATGAGGCCCCTCTGTCGACAGAAGAGACAAAAGGTCATTAACTTCCCATGTAGAGCCCCTAGCATAGCTCCTTAATTTACCATCATTCGAACCCTCTCCACTGATTTTGCATTTTATGCTTAAAACGCAAAGACATTGCAGCCGCTCTGATAAGTGCGGGGATGGCTTCAGAGGAGTTTGCAGTAGATGGAGAGGAACGAAACAGAAAGTTTTGCCCGTCTTTTTCAACCCAGCTTTGCTTTAAAAGCAAGCAAACAGCTGCAAACCACTAACTCACTCCTTTTGCTGTGCACATTGGTTTTTAAGCCCCAGCTATCAGCATAACAGTTTAAATGAAAATCAGGAGCAAGCTGCAGTTTGGTGGCAAATCAGGCTCTGCCCCCCCCCCTCTGCCTTGCAGAAGTCAGCTCTTGCTAGAAGGCTGAATCTTCTCTTGGCTTGTCTGCAACCTGGATGGTGCAAAATCAGAAACGTTGCAAGATCAGGTGCTATTTCTTCAAGCCTGGAGTCAGGCTATGATGTGAGATGCTCCATTTTCATTTACAAAGTATGGTGTTGGCTTTCACAGATTCACAGGAAAGCTTCCCAAGGCTCCCCCATCCCCGAATGCGGAGGACAAATGAAAAGACCCCCGCGTTTGAGGAACTGAATCCCAAGAAGGCGATGCCAATGGCACGGTGCTTAGAAACAACCTCGTTGTTTCAGAAAAACCTGTGGTTGGAGATTTATGCACACTCCATGTCAGGGTTCGGCTTTCAAATGACTCGTGGGTATTTGGCTCAACAGGCAAGTCTCTGTGCATCTGTGTGTGCACGCATGCACATACATGTTTTTTCAGACATACATCTGTTTTTCATAGCTCCATCCCAAACCACTAGTCTCAAATTCCTCGCTGCAGAGTGTCGCTGATAGAGCTGTAATCTAGGCCGCAGGACACTGGGGCTCTATTCTCGGCTCTCCCGCTGACCTGGGGCAGACCACTTCTCCGTGCCTCAGTTTCCCTCTCCATCCATGGGAGGTGGAGATACTGACCCCCGCCTTGGAAAGCAGCTTGCAATCTGCTGATGAAAAGCATGGGATAACATCCTTTGTGGGGCATGGGGAGCTCTGCCTCTAAGACAGAAAGAGGGATCTCTCTGATGCTTGCAGCGCTGTGTCCCCCAAAAGGCACGTTTTCCCATTAAAACTCAAGCAGCACCGCCGCTTTTCCCGAGCATTGCGGAGGCATCCTTGGTGGAGGGCGGTGGAGGTGGCGATCCTGCCGCGGCTGAGGCCTGCTGCTTCTCTTTGCTGGAGAGCCAACCGCCCTCCCCCCTATATTCCCTGTACAACCTGGCACAGGGCTCGCACACCAATGCCATCCTTCATGCAAGCAGCACTGGCTGCCGTTGTCATGGAAACGCATGGGTGGGCCTTTCATGGATCTGGAGACGGTGTGTGCAGTACAAAGAAAAAATAATAATAATAATAAGAAGAGCAAAGCAAGGAGGGTTGGGAGGCAGCTGCTGCTGCTTTAATTTGGAAGCCATGTGACAGCCAAGTGATTCTTGCAAATCTCTTCCCTGTATCAAAACTCAGGATCGGGGCCCAGGTCAGCTGGGCTCAGGCTGGTTCCTAAATGATGCTTTGCCTGCATGACCCAGGATCAGGTGGGCTGTTGTGTGCTGAAACCCTGCCTTCGCCTTGCTGGATGGACTGGAGAAGCGGAGTTGGAGGAGCTGGTGCAATCTGGAGCACCCAGCGGAGTTATCTCTGCCCCTCCTGAGAGACAAGAGTCCTTCCAGGTCTCAGAAGAGACGCTGTGAGAGGGGAAGGAGAAGGAAGGCACTTGCAATGAGCAGTGCTGTTCCTACACTGCGGTATTAGCTTGGGACTTTCTTGAGACTCAGGACATCGAGGCCCCCACTTCTGTTGCCCTGTGTGATTTCTGGGCGAGTTGCTGGAAAAGCAGGCTCCTTTCCATGCCAAGGGGCCAAGAAGCAGGAGAGCCAAACCCAGAGATGTTGCATCAAATCCTGCCCTGAATCCACAGCTCTGAACCACATGCCCTTCTCCCCATACCCTGCATGGGAAGAGCTTGGTGGCTGAAGAAGGAGACCTCGGAAACCAGCTGAAATACTGCCCATGCTGGGGGCTGGCCTGGCCAGGGACAGGCATCTTTTCCTAACCAAGCAAGCCCTTTCTTCTGCGTCTGTGCCTGGCTTATGACATGTCAGGTGGAGCCTGGCAGCTAAAACCAGGCAGGGAGCAGCTTCATTTACCATATACTTGGACTGGGTCACCCCAGGGCCTTTAAGCCCACACGTTAGTTGTTGCAAGCCTAAGAGAGGAGGTTGTGTGCACAGGGCAGCTAGCCCTGAAAAGAGCTGCCCCTGAATTATTGCAGGGGGAATAGATTCACAGATTCATAGATGCTAGGGTCAGAAGGGACTTCAATAGATATCGAGTCTGACTCCCTGTGTAGGCAGGAAAGAGTGCTGGGTCTAGATGACCCCAGCCAGATGCCTATCCAACCTCCTCTTGAAGACCCCCAGGGTAGGGGAGAGCACCACC
>JAGPOW010000863.1:745076-767453 GCA_030014935.1 Caiman crocodilus
GGCCTGCAAGCCCTTAACCATATGAATTTTCCACGGCTGAGCAGATTTGGGGCAGGGCTCTGCTGCTTCTAGGGGCTGGGGCATGGTTGCAAGCCTGGCTTGCCCCCGAGAACCCATTTCATGCGTTCTGCCTCCCAAGACAGGTATAAAACCAGGAGACAACTATTTCCTCTCCTGGGGCCGGAGCATCCCCGGGAAATGCATCCGTTCCAAGCCGGTCACTGGGAGCTGGAGCAGCCCGGGGGCCTCTCTAACTTACATTTTCTTTCCCAGGCCCCCCACAAACTTCAGGAACACAGAGTAATTGGTGTGTGTGCCCTTTGACTGGGCTCTGGGCTCTTCTGCTTGCTCCAGGCCACTTCAAGGGACCATTGCATGGTGGGGGATACTCAGAGGGACTTTTCCCCTCACTCACCGGGCCCCAGACCTCCTCACCCCCAGCTTGAAGCTACAGCTCAAGATCCCTCTTCTTCATGCTGGAGAAGGCAGATGCAGCCCATTTGGTTTGTGGCAACCACGAACCCTTAGCAGAGCCATTCGGGGCCGTAGCCTCTCTTGGAGGCGTCTGGGAAGGGATAGACACCCAAGGCAGGGGCGCTGTCAGAGTGGATGGAGGAGCGGAGGGCGAACAAAGCAGCCGAGGGTGGAGAGCTGGGGGTTATTCACGCACAAGAGGCAGAAAAGTGGATTAAGTAGATTAGGCCAAGTTCTGGGTGGAGTGGCGTGGAGGGGGCGTGCTACTGGGGGATCGACCGCCGTTCCTTCCAGGAGCGCAGGGGGAGGGCGAGTCCCTCCAGCTTTTGTCTGAGGCCAAGGGGAGGCAAAACTTACACCGGCATTAAATAACTTAGCTCCCCAATGGGCTGGGAATGGGATGGGGAGGGGGGTGAAGATGGGTGGGCCAGGCAGGTCTGGGGAAGGGGCTGGAGGCTGGCTGTTGAGCCGGGAGACCTAGCACTCCTGGAGGATTGAGAGTTTATTCACGCACTAATCAAAGTGACATGATGGTGGGTTGCAGACTAAAGCCATTCACTCCCCGAGTCGAGGAGGTCAGGAGGTCGCCCAAGTTCACAAGAATTGGCGCCTTTGTGATGGAAATGAGTCAAGGCCAGACCAGACGAGGGCTGAGGGCTGGGATGCCTGTGCCTGGAGCCCCCGCCTCCATTAACGGTACTGTTATTTTCATGGCGATGCCGCGAGGGCTTGTTACCATTCCTTGGGGAGATGGGGTTGAAAACACAAGAGGAGATTGATGGGTATGATTGGGAATGGAAGGAAATTTGGGGTGCAGCAAGTCAAAGCGTCGGGTCCCTTAACTGTAGGGGAATCTCCCGATGAGAGATCCCATAGGGAGTTGTCTCCATCGTTGGACCGTAGGTCCTTCCAACGAGCAACATTGAGGGGCATCTCTAGGATCCTAAGCAAAGAAGTTGGATTCTGGCTGGACTGATGCCTTGGTCCCACTTAGACTCGTCTTAACAGTGGTGTTGCTCTCCCAGATCTTGGCCAACACGGGAATAATAATCATCATTTGCATTAAATATTGCCATGTATTTGCCGTGAGCATGTTTTTCACTGTGGTCCTGGTCTGCCCTCAGCATTTGCAGGTCTTACCATGATGCTACTGCTACTGTATCTAATAATAGTCACTTTTTCACAGAAATGTTCATATTTTTTTTCCATGAGCTGAAATTGAACAAAACCACTTCATTTCTCCTTGCGTTTTGGGGTGTTCGTCCCCCTTTTTCTCTCTTTCTTTCTGTAGAGATAACAAGTGGTAGGGGAAAGCTAAAAAAAACCGTTATTTTTGTTTAATTTTAATTCAGCGGTTTCTTATTTTGTTAAAAATAAGCTTTCTCTCAAAATGTTTCGGTTGCTTACAAACCTGCCTTTGGTTAAAAATGTTCCACTTCCTGATTTCATCTTTATTATCCTCATCAGGGAGACCTCTCCTCCAGTCCAGCTCAACTAAGAATGATGTTTTTCTCTCCTTCTAGTGACTACTCATTCACATATACACACATGACCCATCCCCTGAGTAATGGAGTGGAGGAGTTGTTTGCCTGGTTAGGGGATGTTTGTGAGGGGCTTGGATTCCAGGTAGGCAAAGACAGACAGAATGGATGGGTGGTGACCACGGCAGATAGCTGATGAGTGGGTTGACATTGCAGATGGGGATGGTCAATGAATAGATGCATACCACATATGAATGGATGGATGGAGAGGAGTGAAAGGACGGATGCTGTTGTGTCCAGGGGAACAGCATGGTGGATGGATGAGTGCATATAATGTATGGGTGAATGAATAGAGGTGGGTGAAGAATGGATGCTGCAGCATATAGAGGCATAGCATGGTGGATGGATGGATGCATACAATGTAGATAGGGGTGGATGGATAGAGGTGGGTGAAGAATGGATGCTATAGCATATAGAGGCATAGCATGGATGGGTGGATGGATTTATACAATGTATGGGTGGATGGATAGAAACAGGTGAAAGAATGGATGCTGTAGTGTCTGGAGGGATAGCGTGGTGGATGAAGATAGCAGTAGACAAACGCATGGGTGGATGTTGTTGTGGGATAATTTGAATGGATGAGGATAGTAGAAGGAGAAGGCAACTGAGACCACCTGTTTGCACCAACTCTCTCAGACATGTCTCAGACCCATCTGGGCCCTTCATGGGAACATTAAACTCTATCACCGGGGCCTTAAGTGGAAGGCATTCGCTAGTGAGGATCTAGCTTAGCCCAAGGCATCGGTGAGGTTAGATATCACTTTCCCACGGATTACAGAGGTGCTCATCAGCCTTCCCTCCTGGAAGGACCTGATCTTTTCCGGCACTTTCCCATCTGCCCTCCCCATATGCCTAAATGGAAGGGAAGGTCTTAGCCAGATGGGAGATGTATGACAAAGCGGGGTTCCCTGCTCCCTTATGGTCCCACGGTGGCACTACCAGAGCGTGGGACTGTCCCGGACATCTCTCCACCCCCATCTGCAGCACAGGACGCGGAGGGCAGGCTCCAGGCAGGCTGTAAGTGAGGAGGGGGCTTGGTGGACCCACAGATAGACCTGACCCCAGTCTTCTACACCCCCCACCCCAAAATCTGAGCCACGTCTGCAAGGCAGCAGCTGGAAAATGAACCGCAGCGTGACATGGGGGAGGGATGAATGGAAAACGGGAATAAGAACAAAGCTTGCCTCTCATTCTCTCTTTCTCTCATTCCCTCCTTCATCGCCTAAGGAGGACTTAGCCTTCACAATCACATTTACCTCACATGATTCTGTGCCGGGGGAGATTATCCTGGAAAAGCAGGATCTTAAACCTGCCCTGAATGAGGGGGAGAGGGGTGGCGGGTGAATGCAGGGGTCATTCTTGAGTTGAGAAACTGGCCTTTGTCGAGTGAGTTCCCAGCCGTCAAGAAATGACAAGCAATATTTCCCTGCCACCCCCTCCCTTCCTGCACTCTCGCCCCAGCCGGGGATTTCTCTCCCCGCCTGGAGTGGAATTAACTAAGCAAGTTCCTTTCTCTTTCGCCCTTTGATTGAAATGAAATAATTAATGTTCCAACACTGTTCCTAGACCTTCCCCTGAGAAGCCGTTTCCTTCCAGACCGAAAAGCGAGGGCTGGGGGGGGCATTCAGCTGAATGGGGGAGGCGGGTGCGGGGGGATGGAGGTGGGTTGGGATCCTTTTGGGGAGCGTTTTAAATTGGGCCATTTAGAGAGGAAAGGGGTGCCTTCATGGCTGGCTCCACGGACCCCTGGGTTAACCCCCGGCCCGGGCAAAGGATGCATGATGAGCTGTGCAGCAAACAGGTCTTTGTTCGCTGCTCTCCGGCTTCAGGTTTGATGGCATCAGAGAGATTCCTTGGGCCTGGGGTTGCCTTCCTGGGTTCCCTGCACGATTGCACCCTGCTCGGTCCCATAGGAGACCTGCCCCCTTTCCTCCAGCTTTGCTCCAGTCGGCCTAGCAAGAAGTGGCCTTGGCCTTAATTCGGGTCTTTGAACCCCATTCAGATCAGTACATGGGTCTTCTCATGCCCTTTACGGCTGCGGATTTCAAAACCCCTTGTAAAGGGGAAGAAGCGTGCTCTTTTCTCAGAGACCGGAAAAAAAGTGAAGTTGGGGAGGGTTTCACCGGAGGGCAGGTAGCAGGTCCCGAGTAGGAGATGGTGCTTTCTGCAGATCAGACTTCGTGTTTTAAAATCCTGAAAAGCCTTGGCTCGGAGATTAGCAAGATTTAGCAGCAGACTAGAGTGGAGCTGGGAAGAGGTTTGGGTTTTTTTTCACTGAAACAGTTTATTCCACCCCAAAAAAGTATTTTGACCAAAGTGAACATTTCTATTCCATTTTAGCAGCACAAAACTGAACTCCAGGAGTTAGTCTCACTCCTTTCCACTCCTTCTCTTCTAATAAGGAAACAAGAAAGAGATACAGGAGGGAAATGAATAAAACAAAGATACATATTTTTTAAAAAATCATTCAATTACAAAAGGAAAAATAAAACCCACAAAAAACTTTCAGGTAAAATAAACTTTTGTTCCCTCCAAAATATTTTCCTAGGTAATATCTAGCATACTCTGCTCTAGAAATGGATGTCAAACTTAAAGAACATCTTCCATAAATTTAGATAAATATGTAGAAATCTACTGTATATAGAACTAGTCAAAAGTGTTCGTTTGAAACTATTTTTTCTTTTGACAGAAAGAAACAGCTTTGGCACAAAAATGGAAATGTCTGCAGTCTTTTTTTTTTCACTTAGGATTGTAGTGAAAATCTGGAGAAAACCTAGACTGTTGTGATATTTGGCAACCCCCCAAATTTAAAAATTGGTTAAAACCAGAACCTTTACAGTTTTTGGCTAATGGAAATATAAATATAGAAATTTGATTGAGGTAGAAATATGGTAGGGGAAGGGGGGGGTGTTCAAGGAAAACAAAACCGCCCATCTTCTCCAGACTTTTAAAGCACCCGAAAATCCTGCTCATGAAAACAGTCACGCCATTGCAGCGCAAGAAAGGGCAAAAAACGTGGCATGTACAAATGTCCCAGCTCTTTCCTACACTGCTATCAGGGCTGTTGGTATTCAGCAAAAAATCTCGGTGAAACGTGGATTCTGGTAGTGTTCAGGGATCTCTGCACACAGAGGAACATGACCTGCAAGCCACTGAATGAATGCGTTTCTTTATTAAGATCTCTGCCGGCTACTCTGATAGAGAGATGTGTGCAATGGCAGGGCATGAAATCTGAGTGAATAGGTGACTTCCAGCACCAGTGGCCAGATATGCCTGGAAAATAGCAGCATTACTTCCCTGCTTTCCTCTCTGGTTAAGAAGGGGCGGCCACCAGAGTCACTCACTGATATAAAGAGGTGTCTTTTGGGGACAGATTTTCATTCAGGCTAAGGCCTCCTAGCAATAGGCCGCTACCTAATGCAGTGTCATGCAGAGATAGCTCTGACCAAGCCCAATCAAGAACCGCATGCACAATCTATTCCCATTAGCTCCATAAGAGCTAATGCAGCCTGCTTCTCAGGTGTGCTAATTTAGCCCAGGGAGAGGGTTGCCCTGTCGCAGCTGTTCTGCTCCCAGACCTTGGGCTGACTTTGTGCAGAGCTGCCTTGGGTTTCTCTGCACTGCATTGCATTGGGGTTCAGCAGACAAACCCTGAAAGCAGCAAACGGCTACGAAGGGAGAGGAAGTTGCATCCTCCCTGGGTGCTCTGGCTAGGAATCATGACCCAGTCCCCCACTGAAATCATGTAATGGGCTTAAAAATCCTGGTTTAAAAATACAAGGATAAAACATGACAGCTTTTTTAGTTACCTTCTGAATTTTCAGAGGACAGCAGGGGCTTGTTTTCAAGCTGAAGGCTAGATTTTTTCAGAGAAAGCCCTTATTCTAATACAATCACTGGACTCCGGGAGCTGGGACTTTGATAGCACCAGACAAAGAGTGGGTTGGAAACCAACAGCACTATTCAGCAGGAAAAGTCTTGCAAATTCAAGCCAGAGCCCATGTGCCTATTGCACAGGGAGATCAACAGGGCCCTGGTTTTAATAGCCTTTCTCTGTATGTTGCTCAGAGCGCTTTCTTAAAGAGGTCAGGATCATTAGACTCATTTTACAGCTGCAGAAACTGAGGCATGGAGCAAGGACACAGCTTGCCCAAGGTGACAGAGAAGAGAAGCGAAGATTTCACCAAATCCTGGTCCAGTGCTCCAGCCACCTGCCCACACTGCTTCCTCTGGGTGCTGTGGGAGCATAGGTAAGAAGGAGCAAGGAAGTCTTGCTGTAATGTGCTGAAAAGGAACCAGGGACAATTCTCTATTTCCCCACTGTGGGGGAGGCAAGTGGCTGCAAACAGGCATCCAAGCCCAGCATTGCGGGGGAACTGGACCTTTGAGCAGCCACATCCCAGCTGTTTGCCATCAGCTGCTGTGGGGCAGAAGGTGCTGTGTTGCAGCCTGCATCAGTCGATGCTCAGGTGCTGGAGGCAGCAGCTCTGCCTCTGATGCCTTGGCATCGAATGGCCAGTGTCCCTTGGCTGGAACTGGCTTGGATGTCCCAGGTAGGAGATGTGACCCCAGAGCTGCTGGGGTGTACCCTGCTGCACCCAGTGACCCCCACACCAAGTGGGGTGCTTGAGATGCTGGGCTGCTTGGGACCCCGGGAGGGGACCCCAGCTGTGTGGTTTCACTCCGGCTGTGCCCAGAGCTCCTCTCTGCGCCTTGAGGTTTGGCTGCAGACCCTTACTCTGCTCTCAAACGCCTGCCCAGGTGCTGCACATAGACATGGCTCTGTCCAAGATAATGGGTTGGACCCCCAGGTGACCTGTACTGCCATGACCCCAATGGGCATGATGCACCTCACTGGTTTGGACCTACTGAGGAAATTTTGCCAGGGGTGAGGTGCCTCTGCAAGAGGGCAAGGGGCTCCCGAATGGCTGCACGCAGGGCCCCGAGCCCCCTCCTTGGGTACTGATGCAGTGCCAAGGGTCGGGGCGAGTCAGATGCAGAGCCTGGGGGCTAGTGGGCAGGTGGCTTCTCATCGGGGCACCTTGCAAAGCTCAGGGAGAGGTAGTGGCTTCTCCGCTTGGCTCTAGCTGCTGCCATTTTTGCTTCTTCCCAGAGCTCCCCTGCCTCCTGGTTCCCCTCCGGGTGCTTCCTTTCTAGGGCTTGGGAAATGGGTTGACTGGGAAGAAGGTGATGGGGAAGAGGTATGAGATTGGTTATTCAGAGGATGTGGAGGGGGACAGGCTTGGCCACAGTGCAAAATGATCCATAAAACGACTGTCTCTCTGGACTGGGGAGAGCGTGCAGGAGAGACAAAAGGGAGTGGTCTCCCCCCTTCTTCTGGGAGAATACAATGTGATGGATTTGTCACCGGGTCTGGTGACACCGTTAATGTACTTTCAGCTAAACAGGGTTTCTATGGCAGCCAGGGGGTGGAGGGGGGAGTCGGGCAAGCCCCGTGTGGCATGTCTGCGTGCCGCTTCTCCTGGCATCCATGTCGAGGGGCATAGGTGCCAGACGGGGGCCGGCGCAGACCCACTAATCAAGGGTCTGACAGCTGGGGGAGGGGAATGGGACCCCCCAAAGTGGATGGTTGTTGCATTGCATAAAACAAAAGGGGCGGCGGAGTTCGCCCAGGCACTAGGCTGGCACTGGGGAGCCGTGTCTGGGAATCTGTCGTCTTAGAAAAATGGGCCGGGGAGGAAGGGCCTAGGTAACAGCAATGATTTAGCCTGTCCTGGGGGGCGGTCTGGCTACGGGGCAGGGCCAGGACTCCTTGGTTCTATTCCCAGGGCCACGGCGGACTCCCGTGGTTTGCCTGTGTCTCCGTTTTTCCCCCCGGTGAGGAAGGAAGAGCAGAAAAAGACTCCCGAAGGGGAAGAGGGGTTGAAAGGGGAACCCTCGATGCCAGCTCCAGGGCAGTGGAGGATCCGCGAGGGTGCGACCTGCAGCAGCGGTCTGTTTTGTAGGTGTACGGTGCCCTTGCTCTGAAGCCCCTTTATGCTCCCCGGCTGCCTAAAGGGGCTGGGCGGAGATGAAGGCTTTGGCTTGAGCACCAGGGCTGATCGGTCTCTTTAAGATACTTTCATGGCTTTGGCTGTCCCATTCTCTGAGCCCCTTGGAAAGCAATGGATTTATCCTCTGGCTTTACAGAGGGGAAACTGAGGCCCAGAGAAATTGAGTTGCAAGGGGCTCACTTGGTTCGGGGTCAGAGTAGTACCTGGACCCCCTACCCCTAACCCCATCTTTCCTCCTGAGAGGAAGGTCTGCACCCCTGGCATGAGACCTAACAGAGGAGCTGGCATCAGGGGCTGTACCTGTCCCTCCTCTGCTCCCATCAAAGGCTTGCAGAGGCCGCCAGGAGCTGCAGTCAGTCTTCAAGTATGCAAAAGGTTGACCTGTAGTGGAAGGATCTCCCCGTCCCCCGGGGACTGCATGAAGAGGCACGGGCCTGAATTGCAACCGGGGAGATGTTGGTTAGAAAATAGGAAAACCTTTTTATCTGGAAGCACTGGGTGAGGACCTGGAGTCTCCATTGCTGGCAGGTTTAAGAGCAGGTGAGGCACGTGTTCACTGGGGATGGTTCAAGCACCAGGGCCCAGGAAGGGCTGTGGTGGCTTCAGGAGGCTCCTTCCAGGGGCTGCTAGCAGCATCCATGCAGCTGTCCCACCATGAGGACACTCCATGATCTTTCCTTCTGGCTCCTGGATGACTCAAACAGCCCCAGGGCAGGGCAGGGAAAGGTCCTCATGCTTCTCCCTGCATCAGAGCTGAGGCCACCAGACCTTGACCAAGGCCTATTCGGAAGCAAGATGTGGCTAGAGGAAGGGCAAGACCATAACCCTGAGGATGCGAGTGATGTTGGAGCCAGGGGCTGGACTGGCATCTCCTATTCCAGCCTAGCTGGAGGTATAATGCTGCCTTAAAAAAAAAAAAGGGAAAAAATTGCAAATTTCCCTTGCAGAAATTGGAAACATGGCTATTTTATATTGCAGTGCATTTTTTTTTAATTATTTTTAAACAGACCTGGTTTGAAACAGCAACCCTGCATTTCCTTCCTGAAAGGGCCAAACACCAAGGTTTTGATGGTGGTTTTATGCTGGAGACCATCAGACACCACTCTGCACTTCGCTTTTATGCTGGGACAGTGCAGTCATTTAAAGAGTGCCAGATCCCGAACTAAGTTTTAATTTTCTGAGCTGCTTGGAAACCTAGTTTAGTTTTTCTGAGCTGGGGGTCTGGCCCATATCACCTAACAGTTTATAGCATATAAACTGGGCCTACATCTCTGTTCTGCTTGCATTACAGTTTGCACTGGAGGAGTGGGACTGTAAAAAGGCTCCCGATTCAGTTTATACGCTTTTTGCAACGATGTAAATAGTTTCATGAGGATCGGGGCAAGCAGTTTGACCGGGGCACCTGGAAGTGTGCCATAAATTCAGCACACTTGCAGTAAGCAGCGGACAACAGAGAATCTGGCTTGGGGACTTCCTTTCTGTTCTAGCAAGAAAATTAAATGTCAGTTCTCAGAAGGGGTGATCTCTTTTTATAAGACCAACTAGATATTTGCAAAGAAGTTAGCTTATTATTAATAAATCATTTGTTTGCAAATATCTAGTTGGTCTAATAAAAAGAGAGCACCTCTTCCATGAATTTTTTGATTCCTTTTGCCTCTAGATTAAGCCCAAGATGTGTCATTCGTATAGTGGGGGAAAGCCAGAAGCGTGCCAGATCCAAAATCTCTCGCAGTGGAGCAGCAGATCTGAAAGGAGAGGTCTGCGCTGGCATGAAAGGTTATTGCCGAACATTTGATTTCTTCTCCAGCACTGAGGGGGTGGGTATTATTATTATTATCGGAGTAGATAAAGTACCTACTGACCTGCATGTAGGTCTAATGAAGCCTGTCCCCCACCTCCCCCAGGTGGGCAGTTCAAAGTGTGGCCAGGAGCCTTCTCAGATGCCGGGACATGAAAATACATGAGTGTCGGGCAACTGCGGCTGGCAGAAAGAGCGGATGTGACAGCCTCTGCTGGTACGAGCCTTAGAACTGCACTCCCGCCTGGCTTCCCCAGGCACAATGTGCAGGGAAGAGAGAGAAACAGCCAGGCGGTTTGTGGAAAATGCGAGAAGGATGAATGCCAGCTGCACGTGACCGAGGATGGCAGTGGGCCAGGCTTTCATTTAGGTGCGGGCCCCTCTCCACCCCTCCAGCAGCATTGGGAGGCCATAAAGTGGATGGGAATAGCATTGATGCGCTCTCTCAAAGGCATCGCCATCCTCCGAGCGCTGTTGGGAGGCGGGTGGAAATTCACAGTTTGCAAAGTGAATCGGGCCAGGTCGATCCAATCCTTCTCGTGCGGTGGGCTGGTGAACTCCATTGATGTCGATGGAGGTTCCTTCTGATTTACACCCAGCTCTCGTTCACGTTATAGCGCCTTTTGTATAGCCAGGGCAGGGCACAGGGGCTTGAAAGCTGATGTAAATGATAGCTACTCTTGCTCTCAAGACCTTTTTCCTGCCTGAGTGGGGTAAAGGAGGTGGCTTCTTAGTCTGTGCTGGCTGCTAGGGTTGTCTGCAGATTGTGGGGCTTTTATTTTTAGCATGTTCCTAATGTTGATTGCTGATATTTCCTAGTGATGTCAGGTGAGAGGAATCTGTGCATTCAGGGGCTGATCATCCGCTCATGGATTCCTCCCTCAAAAAGGACTGGGTAAATGTTTCTACAACAGAAGTAGCTGCAAGGTAAAATGGCAGGAAAAGTCGAGTCCTAATCTCATCTGTAGTGTCCAGTTCTGCTCCACTAAGAGATGGAGCCTCTTGGTGTGGACTGGCACGCCAGCTCCACAGGTTTCCATACAGTTGGGTGGATGTGGCACTAGCTAAAACACATTTTGCAAAAGCAGACTTTGTATTTTTTTTAATCTGTTTTTTTATAATGAACTGATCGATGTAAGCGAGGCAGCTGTTTCGGACGGCAGCAGAAAGGTGGCTGAATGGCTGGAGGAGGCGAATACAGTGATGTTCACTGCAGGAGGAGCAGCCTGTTTTTACCGTGAAACAGGCAGATATTTTGTCTGAACCGGTTAGGAAAGACAGCGGTATTTCCCATGAGAATTTTTGCCTGGTTCTGCAAAAGTTTTCCTTAAAAATTCTTCATTTGGTGTGCGTTTCCTATTGAAAAAAACAATCCCTCTTTCCCTCCCCCTTCACCTCCACTTTGGCAGTAAAAGGTCTGCTATTTTGCTCACTTGCTATCTATCTTTCCATTGCAAACACACTTTTTTCATGAAAATACCCGTTCATGGTAGCTATTATTCAACAGAAAAACTTCACTATTTTCTGACCAGCCCATCAATCTCTCCTCTACCCAAGCACCAAAGCATTTTCAATACTAAATCTGTGAATGAGTCTTTGAAATCACACCTCAGTAGATGGATTCATGTTCACAGTAATTCATATAGAGCTAATAAATGACTGGATATTTTTAATCAGTGGTCGGAACCAAGTATCACAGGGTTCAGCAAGTTTTTGATTGCCTCTAATCACAGTGTATAACCATCTATAACGCTTTCTACTGATGTGCATGTTCGTGGCATATGCCTGTAGCATGTTTTTGACATGAAACAAACCTTTTCTAAACTCTTTAACGTGCCCCTCATATAAAGTATGATCAAAGGGGGGGATGCAAACTGTTACCTAATGAGAACTAACCCACTTGCATGTTTAGAAATGCTGATAATTAGGACAGCCCAGCATTCTGTGGATCTAAAGTCCAGCTGTGAAGGGACCGCATCCAGTTTTGATTTATTTATCAGATATCGGTGATCCAAAAGCTCAGGGCAGCAGCACTAATTGAGCTGGAAAGACAGAAGTCCATTGTGTAATGCTGAATGCCCCAACACAGCTGTACGGTGCTCTGACTGCTTTGCAATTCACCTGGGCGCACATCTTCTGACCAACTGCATTCTGCTAAGTAAAGGGGGAGTTTTTCCACTGAATTCAGAAGGCCGGATCCTTATGCTGGCATCCCCTCTAAAGCAGTCCAGTCCAGTGTAAACAGATATTTATGCTCCCTTTTAAAGTCCCTCTTGTGTAAAACAGTATAAAGGAGCCTAAGCTATAAAGACAAATCTGGCATCACTCTTTTGGTAGCACTTTGCACTGATGACAAAGGCTTGCACAAAAGGGTGTGTGTGTGTAAAGGCAAATTGGGTGTTGCTCTTTTGGGAGCACTTTGCACTGATGATGAAGGCTTGCACAAAATGGGGGGTGTGTGTAAAGGCAAATCGGGTGTCATTCCTTTGCTAGCACTTTGCACTGATGACAAAGGCTTGCACAAAAGGGAGTGTGTGTGTGTGTGTGTGTGTGTGTGTGTGTAAAGGCAAATCAGATATCACTCCTTTGAAAACACTTTGCACTGATGATGGCTTGCATAAAGGGGTGTGTGAGTGTGTGTGTCTGTGTAAAGGCAAATTGGGTGTCGCTTTTGATAGCACTTTGCACTGATGATGAAGGCTTGCACAAAGGTGTGTGTGTGTGTGTTTACCAAGTGTAAACTAGGGTGGGAGGAAATGAACCCCCGAACGAATCTTTCTGAAAGAGAAGTGGTTGGAGGATAGTGGGTGACTTTGGCTGTTATTCATACTAAAATATCAATCGGATCGACCCCTGATCACTCAGCTCCACTTCCTTTTGAGGAGTCCACCGTCCTTTCTGTTGCTGCAGAAACTGGGATGAGTGATACAATGATTATGATTATAAATAGATTTGGGAAGGGGGGTTCTTTTTTAGCTCATTTCAGTAGGTCCCTGGCTTGATCTCTTTCTCTCTGAAAGCTGGTTTGTGCCTGTCCTTTTGTTCTTTGTTAATCATAACAATCTTACTTAAAGGGAGATTAATTAAAATACAGCAGCAAGCCAAAAAAAAAAAAAAAAGTTGTATTGCTTCAGAGTCATCTGACACCTGCTGACCTTTCATCTTCATGATGCGTGCCAGAGGAGGTCCTTCTGCTTAAAGGGATGTGTCGATTTTGAAATCTGGCAAAAACAGAAGAAGACCTGAAACCACGTTTAAAACCCTTTCACCCGCTTCTAGTCTGATTGCCAATTTTTTTTTTTTTTTTTGGCTTTGCAATCCCTTTTTTTTAGCTTGTAAAAAGGGTTTGTTTCCCCTGCTGCAGCCTGAAAAAAATCTACCGAAATTTGGGGAAGCTGATTAGCCCTCGAAACGGTGGAATTGACCCAAAGTACGAGAGAAAAGTCTCATGGCAGCAACATCTCCTTGCTCTGCTCGGTCAGGCAAAAGGGGCCTCTGCGTAAAAGAGAATTGAGCCAAAAATGCATATTGCAGTAATCTAGGGGTTGTTGCATCTGCAGGAAGCGTGACCTGGATGGCCTGGTTCAGTTCCCTGCTCTGCTACCAGATTTTTCACCCTTGCCCCCTGATCTACCCATGTCAGGTCCGGTTGTGCAACAGGTGTGTGTACTTCTAGCAATATGTTAGGCAAGGATGTGTATGAGATGGTTTGGATAGGGATGATCTTGCTCCAGGCAGGGGGCTGGACTCGATGACTCCAAAGGTCCTTTCTAGTCCTACATGTCTATGATTCAATGACCTTGGTTGAGTCACTTAACATCCCTGTGTTTTGGTTCCTTCTATCACCCTGGGGTGCCCAAACTGGGACCACAGAAGTACCCATGTTATCCAGATTTTTCCCCAGTGTAAAAGGCGACCAAATCACAATGACAGCACGTTGCACTCCTAAGATCTTACCTGGTGTGAAACGTGGAGCAAAGGCAATGGGAAACCTTATTATAATTTTTTTTTCTCTGCCACGGTTTGCACTCACGGCTTAATTCTCCTTCGCACTGCACCTCTTTACACCCCAGCGTCAGTATACAGTTGCCTTAAAATGGGCACAGAGGCCATTTCCACCTGCTTTGCAGCCCCACTCTGCTGCCGGAGTAGTGTAAAGAGGACTTAACTAAAGATCTGCCCTAGATCTGGCGTGCTAGTGTAAATAGGCATAGCGCTATTGAATTCAGGGCCCATGCATACATACATAATTTTTCCAAGGATTTGGGGTCATTGCTGTTCTTTAGAGGATTTCCCTCTTGCCCCTCCCATGCTGGAAGTCCAATGGCTATTACCCTGTATGTTTGTAGAAGTATAATAGGATTAGCCGTCTTAGGGAACCTTGTATGCTAAATCTCATAACCACTGCTGGAATTGGGGAAGGAGGGGGAATACGGAGAGACGAATGGACTTGCAGCGGGATGTGGAAGATCGGGCCATTTTTATTGTGAAAATTGGGTGCAAATTGTTATACCTCAAGCTGGAGGGATTTGCCCCGCTGAGGTCAAGGGAGCTAGGCTGATTCATACCACCCGAGTATCCATCCCTGTAATGATACAGGCAAAATAGTCTGGCTGCATCTGCTGAAACAAGTCTCTTATGTCACCAAAGCGGTGCACAAGATAAGACTCGGGTTTGCCACTAGGTTGAATCCGAACACAAAAATTCATGACCGCGGCCCTGGCTTCCCCCAGGGCCGCGGGCAGCCGATTCTAAGATGGGAGGATCGGGTCCGCCTGTTCCTAAGATGCAATACAATCCCCCTAGATAAAGGTTGAATAAAAGTTATCGGGATTAGGAAGAAGAGAAACGAAAAGCCCAGGCACCGTTATCACAAATTGTTTATATATAATTAAAGGGTATGTATGTGCGACTCTATCATCTTCCGAACGATAACGTTTTTATTTCCTTCCTAATGGGGGATTAGGAAGAAATGATGTATGGAATACATAAAGAGTGATAGCAAGGACGAAGCACTGTCTATTTTTTTTTTTTTTATGTTGGCGGTTGCTTTTTGTTTCATAGGAAACGACAAAGATTCTCGTGAATCCTTTTTTCTTTTTTGATTCCGCTTTTGGGGACGAGAGCTGGCTTCTCCCCTTTTTGTGCTGTGTTTGAGCAGTGCCCCGGACAGCCAGGCATGGCTTAGCGTCCTCAGCCCAACTGCAGAGGAAACAGCAGATGAGCATCATTTACTAGCTGGGGCTGGACAAATGGCTAAAAGCGCCTTAATTATTTTTGGTGTCTAGGTTTGGTGCTGAAGTGGCTTGTGAGCGTGTGCATTTGATTTCTGGAGGGGTGTTTCAGCAGGGAGAGAAATTCTGAATGGTTTCATTCAGGTATTTCTCGAAAGATATTCTAATATTTCATCCTGCTATTTTCTTTCCCCTTCCTCCTTTCTAAGCGATGTTCGATTTTTTTATTTTTATTTTTATTTTTTTTAATTTTTTTTATTGCTGACTTCGTTCTTGCCATGCTTTAACCTACTATATTGTATATAAAAAAGGGTAAAAATAATTCATCTGCCTGTACCCCAAGCTATTTTTTTTTCAGTTTTCAGAAAATTTTTTTGAAACCGCTTCCTCTCAAGCTGATCCCAAACAAATTCATTATTTTTTCCATCTTTTTCACTTTGGGCGGTGGCCTGGGGAATCAGGCTTTCACACCACGCTCGCGTTAGCCTCTCTTAAGGAATAAAACTCGTTGGCTTCAGGGTTTGATCTGATGAATCGGCTTCCCCTTTGTTCTGGGGAGACTTGGCAGGGTATAGGCATGTCATGTTGTGTCTTGGCGAGGTGCTGGCGATAGCAGCACGGCTGGATCTGTGCTGGCTGCTCCGCCGCCCCGGGATGGAGATGCAGTGTACAGGAAAAAGTTTCTCTTTTATTATTTTTTCTGGTATAGTGTGAACCAATGCCCTCGGCAGTGTAGACAGCCCTAGCAAAAGGATCTTGGCATGGATAGCATGGGCAAGACAAGGGGGGTGCAATCCAGCTCCCTGCCTAACCTAGCTATGCCAGCAGATATCTTAAAAATAGACCAAGCCTTCGTCATAATGAGAATCGAGTTTGAAGCCCTCGGCTCATTCTAGGGGCTAACTTCATTTGTGGTGCAAACCTCTCTGAGCCTGCTGTGCAGGCGAATGGACACGGGCCTGGTTCTCCACCGCTGAGCCTCGACTGTAATTTGTGTCCACTTTAAGCCTTGGTATGAATGAGGATTGGACTCGGCGCACTTGCAGCCTGCGCAGTCACCGCATTACAGCCCCCAGCACTGAGATGCATCTGCACATCCCCTGCTGTGTTGCAGCATCCTCCGGGCAATCCCTGCTGATCGGGCTGGGTTCCCCCGATCTGACTTTGTGCTTTGCTTGTGACACGAGGCTGCTCGTACAAACAGGGCCGTGTCGGAGCCATGGTAAAAAAGGGACTTCATGGAAACAGGATTCAGATTCCAGGTAGCTCCCTTCGCTGGGGGACATGCTGGAGTGTTTGAAGAACAAATTTCACTACCATTGGCTTATGAGGCATGTCTGATCCCAAATGGAGCCAGGGCCTAGATTGTGAACCCGGATCTGCACCAGAATTTGACAGCCAATCTCTTCTGCAAATGGCCAGCCAGAAATCATGGCTCAGCTTTTGGGGTCCAAGCTGCAGGGCTTGCGAAATAAATAATACCGTGGTGTTTCATATTGGGGGAGTGCTAATACAAATGCAGACACTTGGATGTGAAGCTGGGTTCCTCTTCCAAGTAATATGTGGTGCTGGCAGTGGGACTGCTGTTAAAAATATTAATATTCTTTAAAACTTTCAATATCCTCACATGACGGTATGAAATATTAATGCATGACATACATATTAACACTCTTAACTGCAATACGTGGGATTTGCTGTGCCTTTATTCAAGCATCTTAGGCAGTTCGTTCTGTCTGAGGTCCAATCGCTTGACTGTATCTATTGACTTTGCTTGGTATTGTGCATTTCAATGTGTTCTCGAGTCCCCCGGAGCCCAGGAGCGGGTACTTGCTATGGCAAGAAATTGCAGGAACTCCAAGGCTGCGTTCTTGCTATGCCAACGCTGGCTTGCACCATTCGAAAGGGAAGGCCTGCTCCAAGAGCCTCATGAATAACAAGCATTTGATTGTGCCTTTGCCAGTCGATAGCCAAATGCCCAGTGACCTCAAGGCGACTCGGGCCTTACATTTTAGCAAATAAAGTGTTGCATTCTCAGCGGGTGGGAATCCAGTAGAGCTTTGCGGGTAATGGAGTTAGATCACTATGGACCGAACAGTTCGGAGTATCACAGTATCGCCCACGTTGGCCAGGTCAAGGAGCCAGGAGCTGGGAGGAAACCACTCTCTGCATCCATTTCAGGCCTTGCTCTTTTGTCAGAGGGGTCTGTGCCCATGTGCCAGGAAAAGGTACTTCCCCACACTCTCCGTGCAACTGATACACACGCACCGAAATCACCGGGATTTCTTGAGCAGTCATATACTAGCCCAGGCTTTAATTCGCTTGTGTTGGTAGTCCTATATGATTCAATGAGGTTCCTCAACTTGGCTTCTTGGGGGACTGATGCTTGCTATATAGCGAGTGTTTTGGGAAGCAAAATCTATAGGGCTTAATTCTCCTTTGCAGTGAAGCTGGGATGGTGGGAAAAGGCTGTAACTTAAGTGAGACTCAGATGTTATAATATGGTCCATAGGCGTATCTGTTGTAAACCAATGTAACTTCATTCACTTCAGGGTATGAAAGCAAGTGTGTGCGTGTCTGTGTGTGTGTGTGATGCAGAGAAATCTCCTTTGCCATAGTGCATTATAAAAAGCACACCAGCGGCTAACCTATTGTCAAATTGGGACAAGTGCTTCTTATCCTGTCCTGTTTGGTTTCACTGCTTCCTAGTTCTTCTCTATCCACCTGGACTCTCTTGTCTGATTTATTTATTTTAATTAACATTTTTTTTTTTTTTGTCCACTGTTTGTACCACACTTGGCATAATGTGATCCTGGGTCTTGCCAGACTAGGACTTCACAATTCGAGTCAATAATAAAAATAATTGGTGTGTGCGGGAATTTATATATCTGCATGTATAGTCACACACGTGTTGTTTTATTACGTGACACAAATGCCATCATTGGTTTCAAGAAGAGGCTAGCCATCTTAATGCATGTTTAGCTTTAAAGTACTATTCTATGACATGAAATGCATTCACTTGTCTGTTTAAAGACCACCCCCCCTTTAAGATCATATGACAGCTGAAGATACATGGGAAAAAAAGAAAAGAAAAAGAAGCCTTTTTTTCTTTAAATATCTAACTGAAGGTACTTGATAGAAGCTGAAGTGTAAAGCAATTAATTCCATGGCAAAAAATGCAGGAAGCTAGCTTGATAGGAAAGACAAGGGTTCTCTCCCGCATTATTGCTCCCCCCCAGTTAAAAATAATGAAATAAAGTTAATATCAAGGGAAAACATATATGCTATTATTCAACTGTATTCACTCTCAGGATTACAGTACTACTGTTTGACTCTGGTTTCCCAGTATAACCAACCTGCTTGGCTTCAATTTTAAGAGAAGCTGCAGGTTTACTGCTGTTCTGGGACTGAATTTGGGATGCAAATATCAGTGGATGAATGGGTTGCCTGACACAATTACTATAGTGGAGACTTCTTGTACCATGGACTAAAAGCTGAAAATGATCTATCTATCTATCTATCTAAAATGTACAAGACACCTTTCTCTCTCATTCAGAGGGTTGGCTGGTAACTCTGAATATAAATCTTATTTTTGTAAGAAAAATCCATCTATCGTGTTTAATAGATCTTATGGGCAGCACCTTCTCCAACTTCTTTAGCTGTTGCAAAACATCCTTTTCCTGTGCAGCGGTTGTATTGTCATTCACTAAAATAAATGTTTCTAGGCTGAACAACTCATTTGTGGGCAGCTACTCCTTCAGATTGCTCTCTTGTTTGGGGATTTGCTTTTGTCACTTTTTTTTTCTGCTATGGATATATCAACAGAATGATTCAGGAAGTCAAATGGAAAAAGCTGGCTAGCTGGAATTTGATAGAAGCTGAATTTAGCTAGTTTGAAATTGGGGGACCCTGCTGGGATAATTGACGAGTTGGAATTTCTTCCTTCGCTGTACTATCTGATGCTCCAAACCCACCATCTCACACGCCGGGTATTTTTCCTATTGCAATTTATTTCCTATAAGCCCCAAATTTGGAAGCGATGCCAGATTAAAAAAAATAATTATATAAAAGCAATTCAATTAATTTGTAATCTTATGTTTCATTAGGAAATGCAAGAATAACGTTCACATCTAGCAGGCGGGGGGGAATCATAATCTGATTTTTGAAGGGGGAAGAAATCATCATTTACAAACTAAGCTGTTTGTTTTAATTCGATGAAATGATGCACGGTTAAATCAGAGCAACCTGGGATTATGAGCGCTTTCAAATGAACAAAAATGGAAATGACAAAGGATTAAAAAATTAATACATCTCTCTCTGTCTCTTTTAAAAAAGGAAACTTTGAATTCACCAGAATTTTTTCCCCCAGCTCCATAAAGTGCGGAAGAAGCAAGTAGGCTGCTGTTCAGAATAATTTGTAAAAGAGACCTCCACCTCCTCAAGGTACAAGGGGAACGACTGTCGCAACAGGGACGGCGGAACAAAATATTCGTTTACAAACATGACTCCCTGTTGCAATAGAAAAGAGTCTTTGTTTAACTTTTCAGGCGCTGAATTGCTTTACATTCTGCCATCGCCGTCTCCTCCCCTGATCCGAAACAAGCAACCAGTGACCAGGAATTGCGGGAGCGCGGCACGGCTATTTCTGATCATTAGCTCGAGCAGAAAAGCATCCCAAAGCAGAGCTTTAAAAAAAAAAAATCATTTGTTATACAATAAAACACCTCTTGCCTTTTCCCTTTTTTGGGGAATAATTTGAAGGGAAAATATTTATCTTGGATCGCAACTTCAGTTTCCGTGTGGTTGCTTTTCTTCTGGCTTTAAATAAAACCCTGGCCACCTATGTGAAAGTCTGTGAATTAAGGTTCTTTTTTTTTCCCTCGGCTACCACTTCTAGCCATTTTATTTTTTCTTTCTAACTGCTGAACTGAAATAATCCAACAATATTGGCAGAATTGGGAAGTATGAGATGAAAAGGAGGTGGAATATTTTTTTTTTTTTAAATTTTAAATTGATCCTTATTTCTTTTTTGCCAAGCCTTCCTAGTTTCGTTTTCTAAAGTTGCCAGGATCGTTTTGTATAAATGAACAAAACTGGGAATGACAAAGGATTATAAAAAATAATACTTCTCTTTCTTTCTTAAATGAAAAAGTTTTATTTCAATAGGATTTTTTTCCCTTCGCTCCCTAAAGTGCAAAAGAAGCAAGCTTGTGCATTTGTATAAATCTACAAATTGTTTTTTTCCCCCTCTGAAATTTTGTTGCAATACAATTTTTTTACCTGCATGAAGGAAAGTCGGAGTTAATATCTCCTGTATGTCAGGACTTTAGACAATGCCCCCCCCCCTTTTTTTTTTTTTTTTTTGGCAATGATTTTTTTTTCTAGTGCAGGGGTCCTGTTTAAGCTACTTAACGAACGTAATTCTCCCACTTCTGTCCCTTGAACAAATGAAGGGGAGAGGAGGGGGGGAAAAAAAGATTTTTTTGCTTGAAGCATGCATCCCCACAGTGATGTGTTTGCAAAAATAAGTAGTTGAGATGCATTTAAAAATGTATATATTTGTAATGCGCAGAATGTATTGAAAGTCCGTTAATTTCAAATAGCTGCTTTATATATTTGTTCGGAAACGCAGCAACTTTAGAGCCTAAAAGGGAAGGTCAGGAGAGTTTCTGCTGGTAGAAATCAGGTTAGCTCCGCTGATTTACACCAGTTTATAATTTAATGAATGGCTCGAACCATTCTACTTTAACTTCCTTAAAGTGTGCATCAGAGCTTTACTTTGTATTTTTGCTTCTGTTAGTCTTGCAAGTGTCAACGTTAAAAAAGGAAAAAAAAGTAACCTGCAGAATAAGACCACATATTAATATCTATACACACACAAACAGGTTGGTAACCGTGATCTTCAGAAACTCAAGTCTTGATGATAAAAAAGAGAAACATTTTCCCTGACCAGCTATAAAGTTGTTGGGGCGTTTTTCTGACTTCCTAGGTTTGTTTGGTTTGTTTTTGCCAATAATGTAATCGAACATTTTCTCTCTGTTTTTTCAGCTCTTCTTGATAGTTGCATAGACGGTAGCATTCAAAACAATCCAACGTCTTGATAAAGCAATTGTCATTTCGGGGCTGCCTGAATTGCAGACAGTTTGTAGGAAAAGCTTGGAGCGGAGAAAGTCCCAGGGGGTCCGACGCCGTGTTTGTTCAGGGTGACATTTAGCTTTTTGGAAGTGTTTGGTTATCTGTGAATTCAGGACGTGCCTCCAATGAATCCACTCCTTTTTGTGTCAAGGTAGAATTTAGCCTTTTGAGAGAGGAGATTGAGTTGTATCTTAGTTTAGCTTAGGAGCCGAATCCGTCCCTCTAGCACTCTTTAGGGCTTTTTAAATGGACTCGTGGTTAAGGTGGGTTTACTCTGCCAGAATAATGTAAGAGGATCCTTGGTTTCAGCAAGAATTGGGCTGTTGCTTAGAAGAGCCAGCTGAAAAGCATTCACTTCTGGGGCAGAATCCAGCAGCCGTGATCCATGTTAGGTGCGGGGAGACCTTGGCATGGACGCTGGCATAGAAATATGCTATACTATTATCCCAAACCTTTCTAATACGATCTGTAAGTGCCATCTGGGAGGGGATCTGGATAGAAATGGGTGTCGGGCCATTTCTTTCAGGTGGGGTTACATCAGGAATGAGCACAGAGCTTTTAGATGCTCTCCCCTTCCAGTTTTAGTGCCAGTGGGAGTATTGGGTTAAATGTTTTTTGAGTACCCTGCCCTCTGCCTTTCCATTTCTCTCGAGTCATGTTTCTTCATTCAGGCTGGTCTAGTCCCAGAATGGAAGTGGTCTAACTCAATAAGCACTTTTTAAAACTGATCCACTTACTTCCAGGTAAAAGGCTGAGTTGTTTTTTTAATACCCAGTTTGAACCCATCTTAGTAGTGTCAGCTGAGTTAGGATGCTAGTAGTAATAGTATGGCTAGCTGTTGTTAAACCTTCTTCATCACTAGACCCCCAAGGTATGAGTCAAAGTGATGAGCAGGGATCCTGGTTTTCTCTGATAACCAACCCCCTCTTTCCAGATTTAAAAAAGTCACCCCAAATCCACATTTTTCCACGATTAAAATATCTATAGATATAGGTATCAGTGGCATTTCATTTTAATTGTGGAAAAATGTGGATTTGGGGTGACTTTTTCTAAATCTGAAAATCGCGGGTGTTTTTGTTTTACCAGAGAAAGCCAGGATCCTTGGAGATCAGTGTCCGGGGGGGGGGGGGGGGGGGGGGGGGGGGGGGGGGGGGGGGGGGGGGGGGGGGGGGGGGGGGGGGGGG
>JAGPOW010000863.1:767553-798783 GCA_030014935.1 Caiman crocodilus
AAAATAAGCCATTCTTAAAGCAAAGTAACTGCATCTGTGCAATTGCTGTGCCTTGGTGTAAAGAAACAAATCGATTTTAAAGCCTATTGCCAGCTAGATGGGTTCGGCGTGGCATGCAGACATTGCCCAACCTGATTTTAAGTAGATGGGAGCAAATAGGTTGAAATTTGAGTTTATGGGACTCTGTGCTCAGCACTGCACAGGTTTGACTAGATTGGTTTTAAACATAGTTAAATGAGGATTGAGCATCCGCAGAGAATGGCCAAGAGCAGGTGAGGTGGCATTTTTGTCCGAGTTAAAAGTGGAGGGGATGATCTTGTTTTGGCTTGATTTGGAAGTCGGATTTGACCAATTTGAGCTGAGTTGCTTGGGGACAGGTGTAAGTTAAATGGAAATAATCTGGTTTAACACAGTACTAGAGTGCCCATGGGTGGGGGTGGGTTGCCCATCTCTGTGTAGCTCTGCACTCTGGACCCGGAGGGATCTTACTTACAGTAAATTATTTAAAGCATAATGAATTATAGCTGTGTAGTCAACTGTACCGCAATGTCCTTGTTTAACCTGATAAGATGAGAGTCCAGTTCTGTCATCCGTTGGTCTGGATTTTCCGCACCGTAAGTCCATAAACTCGTCCCGGTGATTTCTCAGTTCAGACCTGCAGAACGCAGGACAGCTTTTAAATTGAGGGGGAAGTGTTTGCCTCTGGGTACTCTGCATTGCAGGGCCCCGATCCTGGCACGCTAGTTAGGGCAGTGATTCTCAACCAGGGCGCCCTGGGGTGCCATGAGATCCTTTCCAGGGTGCCACACACTGCTGGAAGTCATACACACATGATTCACAAGATACGCCCGTAGGTGGCAAATAGGAATTTGTAGTGTTAAAAATCTCCTGACCTGCTTTGAGTTCTCTGTGACAGCAGAATTGCTCTATTTTTTTCCCCCCCATGGTCAAAAAACAAGTGAAAACAGAGCTGGCATTCGCCGCAGGGTGACTTGAGTCTAAAAAGATCAAAGACACTGACTTAGAGGCTGGATTGTATCAAGGTAGAGAGTTCCCCCTCAATACAGGGCAATAAAAGATGGGTGCAAGCACACACATACTCACAGAAGTACCTAAATCACTTATCCCTCTGCATCTCTTATTGCCCTATATCCCGCGTGATACAGGGGCAATAAGAGATGGGTGCAAGTACACATATGCTCACAGAAGTACCTAAATCACTTCTCCCTCTGCATCTCTGTCAGCACTGGCCAGGGCAGCTGTCCATTCAGACGTGTCTCCTGCGTGACGCTCTGCCCCCCGACTTTGCTCTGAAGCCGGCTCTGCTGGGATCAGTCCATTCCTAGCAGGACTCTGTTGCATTGAACAGGAGCAAAATTGGCCTGTGTTATATTTTAGGCTCAAGAAAAAGCCGGGAGAGCTGCGGACAATTTTTTAGTGCTTGGACAGCGACACGAGCAGCAACTTTGGGAGACGTTTGGAGATCACAGAGAAGCGGAGAAATCCCTCGAGCCGAGTCTCACTGAGCTCAATCTTTGTTGGCAGAACAGAACTGGGGCCTGGACCGGGATGCTGGAGACCTTTGCACCAGCTTGGCTCGGGGAGGGGGCTGAACGCTCTTGGGAAAGACCTCAGTCGCCCTCCTACTTTATGGGGGGGCTCTGGGCGGCTCCCCCTGAACGAGATGAAAGGGGGCTCGTCTCTTAGCAACTTCTTCCCCCAATTTGCTTCACCCTCTAATGTCTGCCCTTCTCTTTCAAGCGGCAGATTGAGGATGCCGCTTGCTGCTTCCCAGGGCTCGTCTGAACCCCCCCCTCCCCACCAGGGCCAGCAGCCTTTGTGTCATGGGAGGGGGTTCGCTGGCATCCGTAGACCCCGACCACCGCGGCGGCTCCCGTCCCCCGTTGTGCCCCTCGGGCAGCGCCAAGGGGCCTTTCTCCCGCCAACGTGGCAAAAGCGCGCACAAAATGGCACCGGGACGTAGCAGATGCTAATGCACCGAGGAGGCCCCTTTTGTGAAGGGCGGTGGGCATCGTGCCAAAGAGGGGACGGGTGAGGGGGACCGGGAGGAACAGACAAGCCACTGCTGTTCAGCGGGCACAATGACTGGCACGTAGCAGCTCCCCCCGCCCCTTCCACCGGCCTCCGCTGTGCCAGCTGTAACCCTCCTTCCCCCTCCCCGCACGTTGGCACCGAGAACCAGCCCCGCCGTGCCTGCCGCTCTGAGAAGGATTAAGGCCTCAGTGTGTCTCTCTCCCTTTCTTTCCCCCTCAGTGGCTGAGAACAGGAAACAGCCAACCTATCTGAGACTAATTGACTTGCAAATTAATCATTTGTCCCTGCGCCTGATAATTAGTGCTAACGATTTTTACACCCCCCCTTCTTTCTCCTCCTCCACTTTATTTTAAAGGGGCTGTTTTTTTTTTTTTTTTTTATTTCTTCTTCTTCTTCTTCTTCTTCGTCATCGTCGTTGTCTTCTCTCCCTTTTTAATCTAAGCCTTCCAGCTGCCCTCACATCGCTGCTTTTTTGAGGGCCGGGGGTGGCATTGGGGGGCTGGCAGAGGTAACAGCCTGACATTAGGACCCACAACTGTTTGTTTGCTTCCCACGACTTGGTGCCAGCTTTTGTGTGTGTGTGTTTGTGTGTGCAAAGAAAATAAATGAGGATGGAGGGACGGGAGAGGTAAAAGGGCACAATGCATTGGCAGATCGCGCGGCTCTGTGAAGTACAGCGTCTCTTCTGATGGTCCTTATGCCTTGGGATGAACCAGGGGCATCGGGTCTGGGTGGAGGCCAGGCAAATCCGCATTGTTTCTTTGTAGTCAGTGCAGCATGGTCAAGTCCTCGGTGTTTAAAGGCCCAGCTTTGGGTCCATTCTTTGAAACGTCCAAGTTTGGCCTAAAGAAATCATGAGATTAAAAAATAGCCAACACCTTTGAGGCTGCATTTTGGTTTCCTTCCATGTCCTGAGCCCTCCTGACACTCAAGGTCAATTGTTTCAGACTCTTTCTAGCAGTTGAAAAAGCTAGAAATCTCTTCTTTTCTTTTCTTGTGAAGTCTTTAACAAAAGCCGAGATCCCCGCATATTCACTGGGTCCTTGGAGCTGGGGCTTGGATAGACTTGCAGGAGAAATGTGCGCTCAGCGCCTCCAGTGAAATGGGTGCTGTGCTATATGCTGTACACACACTTAGTCAGAGTCCTTCATCTGAAGCAAATGTGAGGTGAGAGGCAAAGTGACTTGGCCAAGACTACATAGCAGGTCAGTGGCAGAGCTGGGAATAGAGCCCAGGTGTCCTGAGCTGCAGTTGAATGGGGTTGTTGGTGTTGCAGCAAATTGTAAGTTGGTTTAAAAAGTGTGTGCGTGCATGAATAGGTGTGTACAATGCTCATGCGTTTGTCCAGTTTTATGCGCAGAAGAAAGCAGGTTAATTATACCATTTATACGTACCATTTTGGGCAGAAGGATTTTTCCCTTTGGAAAATGCAGTTTTGCTAAAATCAAAACATTTTGGGGGGAAAGGAATCAAAACTCACGGCAGAGGGGGTATCTTTTATTACACCCACTAGATGTTTGCAACAAGATGTCTTTATTTGCTACTAGATCAACTAGATCTTTGCAAAAAAAATTCTTTATTTGGGGGAGCACATTTTAGGACGAGGACATCCACATGACTGCCTGTGACATCCAGGTAGTCTCGGCAGCGTCGACGTCTTCCTTTCGGTCAGGCAGAAATGTTTTGTTCCCAGCGCCCGGTTTCCCTGCAGCTGTTATATGTGCTAGGGCACGTTTGAACATGATCGAGTCAAATGCCATTCACAATATTTTACACTCAACGTTATCGAAACAGCGCTGCTGGGTTTTGGAACGGGGCTTTTGTACAAATCTCCCTTCTGTACAAAACTTCAGCTGCTTTTATTTTTTCCCCCTCATCAGAATAGAAACCAAGGCCTTCAAAATGTCAGAACTACTTGTGCAAAGAAAATACATGAGGATGGAGGGGTGGGAGAGGTAAAAGCATGTGATGTATTGGCAGACCGTGGGGCTTTACAAAATAGTGTCCCTTCAAATGATTCTCATGTCCTAGGATGAACCAGTCATTTTTTTTCCTGGGAGCTGGACAGTCACCATCATAGAGCAAAAGGTGACTGACAGTAATGGTTAGACCAGATTGGCTTTTTGCAATAGTGGGAGAATTTCCCTAGTGTTTATATTTCTCTCATTGTTCATTGTCCCCTCCCAATGAAAGTCCAGCCCCACCTGGAAGTCCATGGGAATTTTGACGCTGATTTTAGTGGAGCCAGAATTTCCCCCACTGATGTTAAGGCCAGAAGGGGTCATTGATCTTGGATTTTGATCCAGGCAGTCTACCTGCCTTGTCCAGTGTCGGTGGGCGTTGGGAACCCCCAGCCTGTGGCTCTAACCCCGCTAGACCTCATGGTGTTACAGGGCTGGGAACAGGACCCCAGCATGTCAGCCTCTGCTGTAGTGCACACGCTTCAACTCCCCGCTAGAGCTACCCGGCAGAACCCGGGTGCCCTGGACATTTTCCTAATACCTCGCAATGGAGGCTGTCTATACACATGCTTTGGGGGGGCATTTTAATTGGAGCGCCTCTGAAAGCCACCCGAACTAAAGCGCCTACGGCATCACATGTATCTAGTACCTCCAGGCACCTACACGGGATGGACCTCTGCTCCCACATGTGCTAATTAGCACGCATCAGAGCAGACTTGATTAAGTGAGTCTGGTGGAGTGTGCTAATTAGCGTGCTCCAGCAGCCTTCACGTCACGTGTATTCAGCACCCCTCGCTTTAAAATGGTGGCGGGTGCACTCTAACTAAAGGTCCTTTGCACTTTAACTAAAGTGCCCCCGCTGCCATTTTAAAATGCGGGGACACTGAATACACGTGATGTGAAGGCTGCTGGGGTGCGCTAATTAGCACGCTCCAGCGGATTTGCAGCAGACTCGATGCATGCTAATCGGCATGTGTTGGAGCAGAGGTCTGTTCTGTTCAAGTGCCCGGCAGTACTAGAGGTAATACACATTAACTAAAGCACTTTAATGCTTGTGTAGACATGCCCTATCAATACCCTTAAGTGTGTGAACATGATTCACAAAATAATCCCAGAGGTTTTAAACAGCGTTAAACACGTTCTGACTTCTCGTGGCCTTTGTGAGGTCTTTCCATTGGAAGAATTCCTCCATTTTTCTGTAGTCAAAGCTCAGTGAAAACCAAGCTGGCATTTTCCAAAGGGTGCCTTGAGTCTGAAAGGGTTGATTAGGGTAGCCTTGGGCTGGGAGCTAACCCAGGCATCCTTGCTCCCGTTACCGCGCTCCCTTTTGTACCTTGCCCCGTTTATAATTCAGGTCTTCCTTTGCGGCTCTTCTCCCTCCTGGTGTGTCCAACACTGCAATTTGTCAGCAATTCCTCTGCCCTAATCCCGCACTGCGCTGTGCAACGGCATTTGCAGTCCTCATCAGTTTTCGGCTCCCGGGGCTTGGACATCTTCCCTCCTGCTGGCTCCTACCCCGGGTGAGGCAGGCGACAATATAAAACGACACTCCCAATGCCGAAGCTCATGAACTGAGTCTGTTTGGTTTGACCAGAGTTAATTGCTCACAAACTCCTGCCCATCAGCGCGCCGGGCTTTTTGTTCCAGGAAGAATCACTTGACCCCTGGGGTCGCTGCGGCTATGACCCCTTGTCCCCAGAAGGCCGTGCCTCCTACATGCATGTCAATTTAATTCACGCACCATGGCGGAGGGTGGGGAGGTGCTGGTTGTCATGGTGAGAAAGCCTTGATGGTAGAAGCCGTCGGAGCCTTTTGGATCCGAATCGTTGGAGGAACGCACTGATTAGCAGGCGTTATATTGTTCTGGGGCCAGGGGGTGGGGGAGTCGGGGAGTGAAAGAGATGTTAGGGTGGATTAACCCCAATCAGGACCATAGAAGATGTTTCCTGGATTAAGTCATAGTTCACTGGTCTGCAAATGCACTTCTTGGCCACGGGAACGGGAGTTCATCAAAGTCTTCAGCCCGCGCTCCGGGGTGGAGGAGGAGAGCTCCGTTCCCCCCTGCTTCAGACACCAAAGCCCCTGATGCTTTTTTGGCAGCTGCTGCCCCTGCCACCAAAGTGAGGTGCCTTTAAGAATTGGGGCCTTAAATAGCCGAGTAACCAAAACTGGGCCCCTGGACAAATCTCTGTGGGACACCGGAGGCCAGATTTTTGGAGGGCGCAGTGCATTTTACCCTGGTGGCAAGCTCTTGGTGCAGACGCTCTCTCTTGTTCTGGGTTGTGCAGCCCCTAGCACCACAACTGGCCGTGCTGGGGTGGTTGTGTCATTCATATGGGCTGCTTGTTTCATGTGACTTTGGACGAATCCATTTTTTTTTTCCCCCCCTTCCCACCTTCTGTCCATCTGGTTCGCTTCAGTTGCAAGACATCTGGGAACGAGGGCCGGTCTCTGTTCTGGCTGCGTGTGCAGCTCTGAGCACCCCCGGAGCAGGGTGGCTGCAGCTTCTGGGTGCTGGTGGTAGTGGAAATCGATAGCACGGTCGCGGTTTGACTCTGGTTCATCCGTGGTTCCCGGTCCTGTCCAGTTTCTGGCCTGCTTCTACATTTCATCAGACCAATTGCTCCTGCCTCATTCTCTCCTCCCCTGCCTTTGCCATGGCAAGTCCGCCGTCCCATAAGGCCTTTGTGTCTTGCGCTGGGAGGGCAAATTCCTTGGTTTCTTGCACCCGTCTGAACTAGATTATGGGATTACAATTAAAACTTGTTTTGGGGGCAAAGGTGCTGCTAGCCAGCAGCAGGTGGGGAGGTGAAGGAAGCAGTGATCTAATTATGGCCTCTGCTGGCAGCCGGGTTTTGACGTGTCTGGCTTAGTCGGACGATGAGCAAGTGGGGATGGTTGGAAATTGGGGGGCTGGGAGTGGGGGCATGGGGGGAGAAGAAGGGCAGCCAGGTTTCAAAATGGGCGTTTGTCTCTTAGTTTGGTTTCCTTCCCCTTGGCCTTCCCTTTTTAGCTTGCAGCTCTTGTTGCATGAGGCAGGGATGCGCAGATGAGCCCAGATCTCTGCTCCAGGCCTGGGGGGGAGGCTGCCCCAGTGGTTAGGGCTCTAGCTTCGACGTTTGGGACTGCTGTGCCTCAGCCGCTTGTGTCTGCAGGGGAAAGTTACAGAGACCCGGACCCAGGAGGCCTCAGCCACCTTCTGACTAATGGCTTGTAATGACTCTGACCTCATAGGAAGTGGTGATGTAATGAAGAACGGCATCATAACGCCTCTGCAGAAGGGGGCTGTGGGCAGGGTGTGCAGGGCTGACTTGCTTTGAGCAAATAAATGCGCCTGTTCTTTAATAGTAGCAGGACCAGGGGAGAAGGTGCCCGACGTAGTCGTGGACCTTCCCAGCAAGGTCTGGGATAGGAACAAAGCATCCTGCCTCGGTGCAGGGGACTTGGAGTTGGCCAGTCCTTGAGATCCCTTCCCTGGGATTCTGCGACCCTTACAACATCCTCTTCATGCATGCGATGCATTGTGCACGCTGCGTAATTAGGGGCGTGCGCGTCTACCACGGTGAGATCATCCCATTTCTTTGTCTGGACAGTATATCCTACAAATCCTGAGCTGGCATCGGCAGTAAGGTGGGGAGGAACCCACTGGGATCCAGGACCTGCTTCCACCGTAGATCGGACCCGCGGCAAGAGACAGCCCCTTGCCGCGACGAATGTGGCCCTGATCCTGCGCATACGTAGCCCTGCTCTCTTGCGCGTGAACCAGAGCAACGCCCTGCCTGAGCTGCTGCTGCTTCAGGCCCCTGAAAGGCAGGAAGCGAAAGCACTTGACACTGCCGAGCGCGGAATAATCGGTGCCGGCAGCCAGCGGAGAGGCGGCGGAGGAGCTGGCTGCCTCTCCAGCCCTGGCTGAGCCCGAGCACCTGGTACTTCTTTGTGAATGCACCCACTTGGCTAAATGTGGCCTATTGTGCCCGGGCGCGGTTGCTAAAGCAAACAAGCCTCAATTCTCAGCTGATTGGGGCGATTGAGAGAATCCTCTCTGCGATTTTGGGGGGGAGGGGGGGAGAAGAGAGGTTATTAATCCCCATTCTGTTTTCGCAGCCCTCACCCCATCGTTATCCCTCTTCCCCTGTCTTAATTTGGCCGGTGGTGGTTGTTTTTCTTTCCCAAAAGGGGCCTTTCCTCCACCCCCCCTCCCTCTTGAAGAGGGCGATGGGAAAATGGCAAGACGTACTTCTGAACGGCATCGGTGCCGAGAGGGCCATCTGAGAGGGATTAAAGGGATTACAATTCAACTTATTTTTGTGGGGTGCCCCGACTCTCTCCTGCAGTGGGGTTTGCCTGTTTTTCTTGGGTCGGAGTTCATCAAGGTAGCCACCACAAATCGAACCCCCTTCCTGCAAAATCAGGTCAATGGGAGTTGTCGCGAAGGCAGGGGCAGCTGCTGGGCCCAGCTTTGCTGGCCAGGATGTGCTCGGCTGGGTCGGGCTTTCTCGGGGGCCGTGGTGCTGTTTTCTGAGGCCTGGAGCAGTCCGATATGGAGCTCCGGAGACTTCGCCAGATCATATCTGTGCGCTGTTGCCTTCTGCTGGAGGGAGCTGGGACTGCTCCACAGGGGGTGCGTCTACACATGCACATTTACTGCACAGTAACCTACGTTACTGCACAGCATGGGCATGCAGCTACATGTACATACCTGTACTGCGCGGTAACTATGGTGACTTATGCTGACTTGGGCATAAATTTATTACATGCATCATGCAGGTAGCAAATCATGTGGGTAGCAAATTTACACCCAATTCATTACTGCACAGTAATGCACGTGTAGACACGTTACGGTGCAGTAACACTGTGTGGGTGTGTGTGGACTGATTTGGGACTAACTTTACTCTCAAGTCCGTCCAAACACAGTGTTACTGTGCTTTAATGCTTGCAAATATAGAGGCGCTGGCCTAAATCCATTTACTGTGCGGTAACTAATGGCGCATTCAATTTAATGTGCAATAAATGCACATGTAGAGATGTCCAGTGTGTCTGAGACCCCATACTGCAGTGATTCTCAACCAGCAGATCCTTTCAAAGGTGCTGTGGGTTGCCATGCAGTTTTAGCACTGTTGGAGATGTGCAAACTTGATTTGCAAGATAAACCCAGGGACTTCAAATAGAAATTCATACTGTTAAAAACTTTCTGAGCTTCCATGGTCTTCTGAGTTCTTTGCAATAGGAGACTTGCTCTATTTTTTTTTTCTATAGTCAAAAAACAAGTGAAAATGAAGAGCTGGCATTTTCTGAAGGAAGCCCTAAGGCTAGCAAGGGGTGATGAGGGGTGCTTTGAATGTAAAAATGTTGAGAACCATTGCCACCCTGGCTTGGTTAAAAGATTTGCCCCTTTTAGTTCAAGCAGCAGTAGCCTGCACTTTGGGAGCAGGTTAGTGCAGAGCCTGTGCTTGAAAAACAACGGATGGCTGCAAAGTCTTCACAGAGCAACAGATGTGCTTCAAAGCGGTCCAAATGATCCAGAAGTCGTGGGCAAGGTGGACTCTGGAAGCCATTGGGCCCTGACAGTTTAGGGGCTTTGTCTTTGCAGCCTTTTTGTGCCTAAGAACTGCCATTGCCTGGGTCAGACCATAGGTCCGGTCTCCTGTGTCACACACGGATAGTGAAATCAGGGTGCATGTGTGTATACGTGTGTGTGTTTTGGTGCAGGATTCACTTTGGTGCGTTTAGTGCATTCCCGCCTGCCATCTACCCATGCTTATATTCAGCAAGAGAGGAAAGAGAGTGCAAAGCCAGGGGTCTAATTCAGCCCTGATGGCACAGAGCATCAGGCCCCCAAACTGTTTCAGTCATATTTGTATTGTTCGGCATTATTCTCTGCACTGATGGGTTTGATGCTGCTCTGTTTCCCTGTAGCATGTGCAAAGGGGGTGTAGACATGATGGCATTGCACTGGGTCACCTGCAAGTTGAGAGGGGCTTGTGGGGGGACAGAAAGAAAATTCATCTCTATCGTGATGGTTTGCATTTCAGTAATGGTGGAGGTTCTTCAAGGTATGAGCAGATCCCAGATGGTTATGCACAGCTTTTGGTGGGGCTAATCTACACCAGCGCTTGCAATAGCGGCAGCGGGAGTGATGGAGTATTTTTAATGGTGGGGAACAGTATAGATAAAGCTTCAGATCTCCCCCTTTGGAGGAGAGAAGGAAAATGCATGCATGTCAGATAGGAGTCCCCGTGCTCCGTGCCCGGCGGAAGGCGGTCAGAGCGTACCACAAAGGCTGCAAAGTGGGAAGAGGAATACATGACAGGGTGGGAAATAACAAAACCAAACCAAACCAATCTGAGCTTTTTTTTTCCTCCCTCTTTTTCCTTTTGTGTTTTGGTTTCCGGGACTAAACACCCTTTGCTTTGCCGGGGAGAAGAAAAGGGCTGGAGCAGAGCTGGCATCTGGCAGGGAAAAGAACAAAATAACGGCGCCGTGTTTTGCTTGCAAGGCACAGCGGCAGGCAGATCATTCATGGTGCGTCAAGGAAGTGGGCGCCCTGCAGCCTAATGAATGCCAGGGACACACTATCCAAACCTTGTGGAGATCTCACACATGCGCCTGGAGGGGGGCATCGGGGGACCTCCTAGCCAAGCTGGGGCAAAAGGGGTGGGTGGCATCCTGCATATTGGAAACCAGTGCAATTTCCGTATTGGTTTGATTTCTACAATAGAAATGATCTGTATGATTTATGTGGTGTAAACAATGGAGGGATGATCTACATCAGTGTGGGGACCAGGCTTGCTGGCTTCAATCTTTAGTTCCACCCGTCCCGACGCAGTGTCCTGTGGCCGTGGATACGCGGCGCGCATTGCACAGAGGTTCCCCCCAGCCTGACTTTCCTAGGATCTGGTTTGCAGGCCATCCATGCTATTATTGCACCTGGCCACTAAATGGCCGGAGAATTGGTTTGCATGAAGCTAGATCTACCCTGGGATGAAGCAGGTGAGGCCAAAATGCCAGTGTGACTTAACAGCAGTGTTGCCCTCCTCTCCTCCAGAGAGCTACCTGTACCCTGGAGGGGAGTGTAAAGCTATCTGTCCACTGCACTCCTACCCCAGGGCAGAGTCCAATCGCCCATGTGCTGTGTTCATACCCCCTGACCTGCTCTTTCAATGCAACTCTTACCCCATTATGCTGCCAAAGCAGTGCAAAAGGGGTAGGAGAGGAAATGAGGATCTGGCCCAGCTCCTTTCAGGCAGATGGATCTTGTTTCAAAACCCTGATGAGCAAGAGCAGAGTGAAATGAAGGGGGTTCATCTTTATTTAGTCCCACCCTAACTGTGGGGCGGGGGTTGACTTTTGTTTGCAGTAGTGGCATCTTTACAGAAGAGAAGCTTTTAGGGTGATTTGGCTCCAGTTTTAGGGTTTCTTTCCTCTGCTGGGTGAATGGAAAGGGGGTCCGTGGATGAGACTCCATGAGGATGAGGACTAGCTAAATTAGGAGTAAAATACAGTGTTTTTTCTCTTAAATCACGCTGTTCAGCCGCACAGCAGGGTGATTTTAGACACCTCCATTCTCCTTTGACCCAGTGCTTGGAGAGTACCCGAGTGCCCCCCTAACGCTGCCTGAAATGGGGACACAACTCTAGGCTGCACGACATCCAGAGGAGGAAGAAGACCTGTCTGGACCTATAGGATTTTTAAAATCAAGCAAGCCACCATATAAAAGTGGGGCTTGAAAAGAAACGCTCAACTGGAGTTGCTCGGTGCCCCTTTGTATTGCATTAGCTTTGCACGGGGCTGTCTCTAGGGCCCCTGCCTGGTCCGTGAGCTGCTCTCCAGGACAGCCACGTGCTTCGCTGAGGTTCCCTGTCTGTGCTGGGAGCCGGGTAGAGTTCAGCATTGAGGCTTCGTCCCCCCGCTCTGCCCTACACCACCCCTTGGCCCACCAGAGCAGAGGCTGCTTTGTGTTTGGATGCTAAATGCTGTGGCACCTTTCCGAGACTCCGGCTCAGCCTTCTGCCCACAGCACCATCTCCTGTCTGAATCTGTCTCTGTCCATGGGGGCTAAGCATGCCGGGAATTTCAGGCACTTCTTTTTTTTGCAGCACCGGGCTACCTCCATCCGGAGCCCAACCACACAGGAAATATTTTATCGTCATATTCAAGAAAAGAAGCGTGGGGGGAAAAACCCCAAACCCCATCCCCGCGGTTTGAACCCGGCGATGAGACGCAAGCGTTTTTTGATGGCGTTTCATTAGCTTCCAATTGAGCCGGGCTGAACAATGGTGCTCTGTCAGCCCCAGCTTTCATGTTGATTGCATCTCTTCTCCCATCCGTATGCAAAGCAGACTCCGGCCGCCTTGGGCATGCCATGGAAACAGAGGTGCGGGCTGCGAATGGGGGTTCTCAGAACCCGGAGTGAGAAACCTCCCGTGCGGTTTTCCCATTTGCATAATGCAACTTCGGCCAGACACTGAGGCGCTTTGTTCATAGAAAACGAGGGAGAAAGGAGGGAATGTGCAGGCCGGAGGACGCGAGGGGGAGGGAGGGTCTAGGCTGGGGGCAGTTGGAAGAGGAGAGCGCTGCCAGCAAAAGGGGACCCGGCTGGGAGTGTGGGGGTACCTCAAATCGAGTGCCTTTAAGTTGAAGAATGGGGGGCAAAATACCTCCACGATCATTCATCCATCCCGGTGCGGCCCCTAATCTGTGTGCAGCAGGTGGGCCTCGAAAAACAAAATCATGCGCTTGTTTTAACCAAAATAGCAATCGTTCCCTCCAGTGGGAGAGGGTCCAGTTAAATCACCGTGCCAAATGCATGGGGGGAGTCTCTGCGTGATCGGGTCTCTGAAAGCCATAGTGGGGGGAAATCCATGTAAAGCCAGGGGTCTGACCTGCTGGGTTTCTCTCCCAGAGCGATTCGCCCTCCTTGGCCTGTGCTGGGAGCAGGAGGTAGGAAATACCGGCCTGCTTCTCTCGCATGCCAAGGTCTCTTTGTACGGCTCTGACATTATAACAGAGCCTGGAAGAGGGTGGAAACTGCGGTGGTTACTCCGAGGGCCACAAGGGAGGTGTGAAGGGGCCTCGAACCTGTTGCGAGACCCCCCTCCATCACTGCGGCATCTGATGGATCGTGGTATTTTCTGTGGCTGGGATGGGCGAAAGCAGAATATTAGTACTTTGGGGATTATCTTTCATAGCTCACTTTCGCCCTCCGTAATACCCACTTTAATATCCATTTTTAACATTGCCCAAAAACCATGTCGCTTGTATAACGGCCAGCGTGGCTGCAACAGCTGGGGTGCGTTGGGGGAAAACCCATCAGAGAATCGGCGAGAAATAGGACTGAGAGAGAGAGACCTCAAGTGGTAACACTCGTCCAGCCCCTGCTCAAGGCAAAGGTTCCCTGTGTGGAGCGATGAGGGTTTTTTTTGGTAAAGCTTCATTTTTGCCCTGAGATAAAGAGCGGCTGCGGTGGGAAGAAGCGGAGGTTTCAGGGCTAAGGATGCTTCTCACCCCGCACCTGCTAGGGCAGGGAGATGAGTCTGGCTATGCCCTTAGCTCAAGGGTGTCTTTGGTGCGGAAAGGGATGCAGTGCTGTTATAGGGGCTGTAAAAACAGTTTGACAATGTTTGAGAAAATCTGAGTATGGAAGAGGAAAAATGAGTTGTCTGCAATGCATAAATTAGTGCTAGAGGCATTACAGATCATCCTTGGAGTGTGTATGGGGATGGTATGGGGCCAAATCCACCCCGTCCGTTCTCCAGCTGAATCCCTCTATCGGCTGTGAATAATCTGACATTACCCACCTGGTGTGACTCTGGTACCCTGCTTCTTTCTCAGCTAGTGTCCCCTGCATCAGCGACTGGGTTGGTATGTAGCGGCTGGTGCACATACAAGACGTGGGTTGCCATTGCTCTCCAGACCCAAGCTGCAGACCTTTCATAAAGAGTAGGGTCAGCAAGCTACATATGCATGTGCATTTAAATAGTCCCAATGAATGTAGTGGTACAGTTGCAGGGCATGGTTTAAAATAAAGCATGGGCTTGAATGCCCCTACCATCCATTGCGTTTCCATTTGTTTTTGCTCCTATTTCACTTGCATTCAATATTCTATTTCTAAACTTTTTTTTTCCTTGCTGCAAGTTTTTGTTCTTGCAAACAAGTAGCTGTTCCAAACCGGGAACATATTTTATACCAAAATGGCTTTCTTAAAAAAAAAAAAAAGAGAAAAGGAACGAACACTGGGTGAAAGGAAATGGAACATTAAAAACAAGAAGAGAAAACTAAGAATTAAAAAAAAAAGGGGGGGGCAGGGAAAGAATGAAAATCCTTCTCCCCCAATAACAGATATATTATCATTTCTTCTTCATCCAAGCCATTAGAAAAAAAGATAAAATAAAGGAAAACGTGTAAAGCTGTAGTGTAATTTTTTCATAGTTTGGGGGAGAGAATGGCATTTTTGATTGAAGGCTTTTTTAAAGCCATTTTTAACCCAAATTTTATTCTTGTGCCCTCTATTAAATCCAGTTTTTAAATAACGTTGGTTACCTCATTTTCCAAAACCTGCCAAACCAAAGGAAACTTTCATATCTTCAACCTCCGCTTTTTCCTTTCTTTCCACGTTTTCTGCCATTCCAAAGAGCAGGGGGAATCCGTTCGACTGAGCAAAATTTTTTTCCAATTCTTTTTTTTTTTGAAGGGGGGGGTTTGTGCGGAAAACTGGGTCTCCACAAAACGTTTTGATGTCTTGCCTCTGAAAACTTTTATTTAGAAAAGTGGGAATGCACATGTGCCAGTAACCATTTTTGTACAGGTTTCTGAGCAGTTTTCAACCCCACATTTTTGGGGTTTCATTTTTCTGATGAAAAGTCAAAACTTGCCATTGAAAATGGTGATGAAAACAACAGCGATCAAGAGGCGTTTTGGTTTTTAACATGTACTTTTTACTGGGGGGTTAATTTTACGCAGACAAAAATTAATATTACCTGATGATCCTTATTAGCAATTTGTTTGGGTTTTTCACATTTTTAAATAATAGAATAATCACATTTTTTGAAGAACTATTCCAGCTCCGTGGAGCACCGTTTCATAGTGATGCATTCGCAGGGTCCGAGGCCACCTATCGAGCAAGGATCTGCCCCTTTGTCTGCATGTGCTGATCACTCATTCATCACGAGTCAAGGTCAAAGCTGGAGCTCATGGCAAAGCCAGGGGAAATTACCTTTTTTTTTTTTTTCCAGCCCTTCCCTGGTGACCTCCAAAAGCTGATCGGGGAGGAGAGGAAGGATGGGTTTGTGATTAAGATGCTCGAAGTGAGACTTGGGGGTTGGGACATTCTCTTCACTGCCTGACACAGCCGTCTTGTGTGAATTGGGATAAATCCCAAGATTATTCTTCTGTCTCAAACACACACCTTGTAAGATGAGAACGATCAGATTCCTTTGGTTTCTCTTGTGTCGGGTATCCAGGTTGTAGCCATATTGGTCTAGAGGAAAAAGCAATCGGGACTCGTGGGAGAGGTGATTTCTTTTATTAGACCAACTAGATTTTTGCAAAAAAATGTCTTTTAATTGCAAGCTTTCAGGCACCAGCACCCTTCATCAGGCATCTGAAAAAGGATTGTGAAAGTTCTCCTGGGTAGAAATGAAAGTTCATATTTTGTAGGAGAGTTGAAGGTGGAAAAGTCTCATATTTGGAAAATGAACTTTCATTTCTACCCAGGAGAACTTTTACAGTCTTTTCTCGGATGCCTGATAAAGGGTGTTTGTGCCCGAAAGCTTGCAATTAAAGACTTTTTGGCAGAAATCTAGTTGATCTAATGAAAGAGATCACCTCTACCATAAGCCCTGATTGCTGTTGGTTTCCCTTGGCAGACAAGGTTCTTTGGGTAAACCTGATATCTTTTATTAGACCAACTCAAATAGTTGGAAAACGTATTTGAAGAACATAGAAACTATTGCGTTTTGGGTTTCTCTTGTCTTTGCAGGCTTGTGGCCTGCCTTGTGTCCCAAGCACAGCAGGTCACACAGCACCCTGATTTTTGAGTAGGGCACCGGGCATAAAAAGTGACAGCCTGATCCTTTAACGAAGAAAAGACCTGTCTGTGTCTTCATGCACCAGGTTTGCGGCTAGGGTGGGTTCCTACGGACGTGGGGGACAGGTGGCTGCTCAGAGAGGTTTGGGATCCAGTTCCCATGTTCGAGCACCTGTCACCTGTAAGAAAGTCCCAGGCACCCTTTTTTTCTGACATATTTTTTTGCCCACCAATCCCTTGGCAGCAGCCCACAGCTGGGTTCGTATAACCTTAATGCTATTTTCACCCTCCACTGACACGGTCTTTTGTCCTGTGTATAATCCCTTTTGCGAGGAGAAGCCTTGACTGGGTTGAACTGCCGAGGATTGCCGAATGGACTGCCCGCTATTCTCGTCCTTGCCCCCGCCTCTGCCCCAATGGCCACACCAATTTGTCACCCAGCTAGGAGCTCAATTAAGCCACAATGGGAGAGGTCAAGGTTATGCAAACACGGTGACAAAGGCCACTAGCCTGGAGGGTTTTGCTAAGGCCATTAAAGTCAGCCCCTTGCTTTACAATGCCCTGGCTGACCCTAACAAGCTGAGGCACATTGTTCCCCAGAGCTCTCCATTCAAGAGGCCGTTTGTCAATAAAATTGACCTCGGGGCCACTCCTCGGCCCCCTCCCATTCAGGCAGGCTGGAATAATTCCCAACAAGTCGTTCAGAGCCGGGAATCCCGAAGGGGTGCCCAGATGTATCGGCATTTCCAACATAACAAGGGGCAACTCGGAAGGAGGAGAAAGGGGTCCTGGGCTGCTGGGGCAGGTGTATGGCTCCTGTGTGCATTGCTGTATCACCTCCAAGTCTCAGAGACGGGCTGGGGCTCCATGGTGCTTGGCGCTGTACGCCCACGTGGCCCCACAGAGAGTACAATGGAAGTGTAAAGCAAGTAGCAACTGGGGGGGAGCTGTGCAAGGCACAAGTGTCCTGATGCACTCCAGGTTGCTAGAAAAGGCAGGGGTGGCTCAGCTCACCAGGTGCTTAACTGGAGGGTCATAACTCTGCCACCAGGTTCGAGGTGTGATTGGGACCCCCTAATGCTAGGGACTGCATGTATATGCCACGAGGGACACTTTCTGCTCAGCAGGCCACTGAAAGGAAGAATTAGCAGCTCTGTTTCTGGGGCTCGGTAGCAATGTAGCGGATGCTCACAGCAGAAGTTAGCCCCAGGAAACTCTAGGCTGGGCTTTGCTGTCAGCAGTCAACTCTGCTGCCACGGGGACTCCGCTGCCTGCCGGTCAGTAAGCACCGAGTGATCACTGAACTCTCTGGCAAGGTCTCTTCTACCATTTACTTTGCCAGTTTAAATGCCACAAACCAATCCTGACACCTCCCAAGTGGAACTGCAGAGACCAAGCTCATTGTAGGTCTTAAAATTGAGACTACTTGGCGGGGGGAGGGAGTCCCCTCCTTATTTTGGCTGGAATTTATATACCAAGGAATTAAGAACATTATCTTAAGCGCTGCATGCATTAAATGTTATCCAAATATTGTTCTCATTTTACAGCCATTATCTATCATTCTCCCAGTGCAAGTCAAATAAACAGGGTATTTGCTAGTTGCTAGTTAATGTCGTCCAGATATAATTTATCCGGTGACTTAGAGGCAACGTTTCCTGCAGAAGCGAGTCTACATTTCCCGAGTGTCAACTCTGCGGTTTGGTACGCGGCACGGTTTTTACAGCAAGCGCCAGAGAAGCACTGAGTTCAGAGATTCAAGGGCAAATGAGACCCGCCTGTTCTTTTTCACCTGACCTCCCATATCAGTGCATTTGGAGGCTGACCCGGGGCCAGTGGCTTCTGCTTGCATTTTGAGCAGGCTGTGGTTCAAGGGAGAAAGGGGGAATTACTGTTGGGAAAAAATGCCAGTTTGGAAAAAAGGCAAGAGCGAGAGAGGCCGAACAAGAATGCAAAGCTCCACTGGTTCACATGGGAAATAAGGTACAGGCTTTTAACCTTTGAAACAGCCGTGCAAGGGAAATAGTGAATTCTTCCTCTCCACGTCCCTTCCTAATGAGAGCAGAGGTCTTTCTGGAAGGTTTTGCCACATGTAATTAGTGGCTCCGCGCAAGGCAAACTGGATGAAATTCCCCAACACCAGCTTAGGCTGTTTGATTGAACGGCCTTAAAATGTATGAGGCAAGCTGAGAGGGTTGCACATAGCTGTTTCCTCTGCACACTTCCCGTCGCAGGGGCTCAGTGTGTCCCAACCTGTTTTAAACATTCGTGCCAACATCCTCGAAGAAAGCATCAGAGCTCCAAACAACCCGTAGCTTGCACAAGGTCTAGAACTGATGTTGAAAATGGTCCATGTGACAGGCCAAGCTAAAATATCAGCTTCAGTGCGGGGAAGAGCCGAGGTCGCTGGGCATGGGGCTGTCCTGATGGAGACAAGCAAGAAGAGAGAGTAAGTCACAGAACGGGTTACTGATGAATTGGGTCAGGGAACCTCCTGAATCCATGTAGGTTGAAAAGCACAATGCATTTAGCATGCTTTGCCCCAGTGCACTTGTGTGTGTGCATGCAAACACATGTCTATACTTAGACAGGCATACCATGCTATCCTGTGCATGCCCGCACACCCACACACACAGACACGCCATGCTGTCCTATACTCGCATACATGCGCACGTGCACCTACACACACATACTCATAGACAGACAAACATATGCCATGCTGTCCTGCACACACACAGACAAACAGCTATGCCATGCAGTCCTATACATGCACACACACCTGCCACACTGTCCTTCTAAGCAAATGCAGCCTCTTAACCAGAGTGACCGATTTGATTCACTTCTCAGCGCGTAGGTAGGGAAGACGGAGACGAAGATGTCTCTTAGGCTGGAAGGCCCCAACCTGGAAGAGGGCCAATGCGCGTCTGGATTGATGGATACCGAAACGCAGGTGCATTGTGCCGCACGGCTTTGAAGAAATAGCTGCTCCAAGCCAGGGAGGCTATTTCCACTGCGAGATAAATGGCGCCCATGTCGTTAGCGGCAATTAGTGCTTGCAGAGGGCCTGTTCTCGCTGTCACATAACCCGCTTTGTTCCGGGGCCTTCACTTCATATTCCGTTTGTAAATAAACTTGACTCCCAGCCTCAATGAGGCCTTTTTTTTTTGAATCCCAGCAAAGAAGGAGCCAATTGTTCCTATCAAAGGGAGAGGTTTTTCCTTCCAGAGGCCTGGCCTTGGCTTCCCCGAGCAGGCCCCGACAACAACAACACAACAGAACCCACCGCATGGCCACAATGCCAAATATTTTAATTACTCTCCCCTCCACCCCCCCTCGAACACTCATTACGCCGTCAAGGTCAATAGGGAGCTGAAAATAGAACGCGGTAATTGCCGTGGTCCAAGGTCGCAGCCCAAGGACTCTGCCCGTCCCTTGCGGAGGCCCCTTGGCTTGGACTGATGCCTGGTTTGGCTAATGGAGCACGGCTGTGGGGTCCCAAGGGCCACACCAAGGTGAAGGGTGTGGGCTTGAGACCCACCTTGGGCATCTCAAATGGGTCTTCTGGACATGCCTGCCTCATTGTAATCCAACAAAAACCCAATTGGTGTCTGTCTAGCCCTGGAGGGTGACACCCCTCATTGACCAAGACCAACAAAGGGTGCCCTCGCCCACGTATCGAAGCCCGGATTCAGGATTGAACACCGAGGGCATGGGGTTTGCCTGTGTGTGTGCAGCACTTGCCTGTTTGCAGCACTTTGCACTGCCCTGGAAGCCTTTTGCCTTCCTCCCAAGGAATAGAAGCAAAAGCCCATGCCTGCCTACTGGCTGGTTTGCCTATGTGCTGGCATTGCCCGTTTCTCCGCTTGAAGGCTCCCGATAACATCAGTAGGTACAGTATAAATTTCCATATACACCAGAAGTCCTGCACAGTGCCAAAAGTGGTGCTACGTGGAGGTTCCCTGTGCACCGTGCTTCCAAACTGTGATAAAGGTGCTGATTATCTGCAGGTTCAAACTAGCTGGAGGAAGCAAGGTGGTGTTTGCTGGTGCTAGGGCAACCTGAATGCCATTAGAAACGGAGAGAGGTACTAGGCAGCTGTGTTAGTTTGATGTCAGGTAGAATCAGAGATGCACCTTAAAGACCAACTGAATTGGAGATGCATGAGCTTTCTGGTGAAAAAAAGATGCATAGTCTCTGCTGAAGGGAGTGCTTGCTCACAAAAGATCCCATGTCTGATTCAGTTAGGCCATGAAAGTCATCTCTGCCCTGGCTTTGACCGTGAGAAGTATAGTAAGGATAGTCTTTTTATTCTGTATTTGTATCCAGGTGCCCATGAGGAGGGGAACCTGGGTCCTTGACTGCATCTCCTAAGTGTATTGCCATTGCAAGTAATAAATAATGATGATTTCTTAGTGTGCATCTCCAAACAGGAACCCAAGCCAATCATTTTCATTGCGTTTAAATGGGATGCCTATTATATCTCATTTAATTCCGGATGACACCTGGCAGGAATATCGCAGTAGGCCATGCACTGACTGAGAGAGACCTCCTGTGAACCCAAAGGATGTTCTCCTGTCCAGCTACTTTTCAATCTTGCCTTCAGTTTTGGCTGAAGAGCAGTATATTTCTCCCTGGGTTTGTGCCTCCTAAATTCATTCTCTCTGCCTCTGCCATTCATTTGAAGAAGATCATGCATTAACAAGTTTCCAAACACCTTTGGATGTAGTCCATGCTCAAAATTCAGAGGCAGACTTTCATATGGGCCCCTTTTGTTACTGAGCGTTGTAAATGCAATATAATTGTAAGGAACCGATGCGTGTGTGAGTTGGCTTTCAAGGAGAGGCTGGATAAGCATTGATTTAGGGATAGTTTAGGAGTATTATTGGTTGGACCAGAAGACCTTTGAGGTCCCTCTGACTCTGTTTTTCTACCAAGTGGATAAACACGGTTACATCTATACTGCTTTACACAGTGAGTGGTACACATTAAAATGATACACCCCATATGTATGCAGTTATATCAATACCAAAATCTTTATAGCTATCTGGTCTCATAAATGATGCCATTACCAAGCTACCTTACACCAGTATAATTGCATTTATGCTTGAGCTTCCACTGGTACAACTATAGATTTAAAAACAAGAATTGGGTTCCTGACCAACAGAGTGCTGTTGATACAAAATCTGTTGGTAAACCAAGTTTTAGCATAAATGATAATCGGGGTGGAAAGACTGAATGCCATGTTCGGTTCTCTCAGCTGTTCTGATTGATTTCTTTGCATAATTAAGTGACACTGGTGTTTAAAATGGCCAAGACCCCTGGCTTGTTTTTTTTTTTTCTTTTAAAGGACTTCTTATCTTGTGGTACATTTTTTCGAAGGCAAATTATCAGCCACTCCTTTGTTCTGCTGGGGGCGGGGAGTGGTAGGAGCAAGGCACTTTCACTGCTCCCCTTTTGTTGATTTTTCTGTCCTTGCTTAACCATATGGCCCCCATTATTATAATATCACACAAACCTCCTCTAACGAGAAGCTTTACAGGTGTCATTAGAATAACGATTCACACTCTAATGAAGGTGGGAAAGAAGATTAGCTGGGTTTCTATCAAAGGAAGCCCATGACATCAGCTGTGTGAGCGAAGGGGAGGAGGGAGGAACGGGAGGGGGTGCGAATGCTACTGTTCTGCCGCCTCCAAGGGCCAGGCCGGTGGAAAAAGAGCTGCGCGTCCAACCAGATCCTCCTATACTTGGGTAGCTCAGCTGAAGCTGCAGAGGTCTCCTCCGATCCCAGATTTGGGAGCTGGATTGACCTCTTCCATTGCATTGCCTTCTAAGAAAGACACAACCATTAAAGGGAGATGGGCTCGATGTTCTCTGCTGGAGTCCATCAATGTGGCTTCGTTACAGTCAGGAGAGCTACACCAGTTTGTACCAGCTGAGGATGGGGCCCAGGATCATGTCCCCACTGGGGTGTCTTTCAATAGATGCAACATGAGGGAGAGATGGGAGCAGGTATCTCAGGCTTGAGTTTGTTTTTAGACCCATAGACTCATGACCTTGGGTGAGTTAGACTGGCCTTGAGCCTCACAAGTGATTTAGGCACCCCTCCAGCATTGGCAATGATGTCTCTCCAGAGGTCTGGGCGGCCATGTCCGGTGGCCAGCCTATGGTGGTGGTGGCCGTGTCATGGAGGGTAGCCCTAATGTAGACAGCACTAGCTCCAGGCCCTGCAGGAAGGAAGCAGAATTAAATGGTGTTCTCTCATACCCTGTCCTCTTTATCACAGCGTTTATGACTGGAAAGGACCTCACATGGAGAGGTCCAGGGCCATCCCTATCCAGAGACCATCCCTCCAGCAGAGGGAAACTGAGGCTTAAAGGTAGCAGAGCAGCCTGAATGCAATGAGAGGTGGCTCAGCACCCTGGCTCTGGACGTTGCACTGATGCATCCTGATGTGCGCTTTCCCCAGCTTTTCTCTGAAGACGGGGATGCCTCAATGTGGATCCCACCTCTAATGATAACCGTGCTCCTTGATGGCTACTGCAGCTATTAATAAGCTGCCTCTGTGACCCCTCTGTCCCGGGATGGCCCCCCAAACCCGTGGGTAGGGACCCAAATTGGCTATCCCTGTGCTAGGAAGGCTGGCTGGATTATCTGCTAAGCTACGCCATCTGTTCACCAAACTGGCATCATTATGTTGAACCTGGGAAGAAAAATGGCCCCTACAGAGAAGCAATTTGTTCGCTGACTAAACCTCTCAGGCTCTGCCCGTGTCTCGCTCTCCAAATCCGGGGCTGCCATTGGGCCCGGCGCAGGGACTCGTCACTACCGATTTCACTTAAACAATCTCTCTGCAGCGTGGCGGAGCACAGGCTGGTGGGGCTGGAGAAAGGGCCGGGGCCGGAGGGGGGTGCGAGGGGGAGGGGAGGGGGCTGTTTTAATCCGATTACAAAACATAACAGCTTTTCACTGGGGACAGAGGAACGGGAGCCAGGGAGGGAGGCAGGCTCAGTTTCATACCAGACCTGTGCGTCTGGGGTTTAGCAATGATCTCACTGGAAGACCTTTTCTTCCCATCCCAGGAGGTTGTTTTTGAGACCCGCTGTGCAGAGATGGGGGGAGAGCAAAAAAAAAAAAGGAAAGGGAGTAGGGGGCAGGGGAGAGGTGATGGCGTGGGAAGGTGAGGAGTTGGGGACTGCTCTTGGTCTCATGCAAGGGGGCTGCCCGGAAAGCAGGGGCCCGGATCGCCAGCTGGCACGAGAGGATTTGTGATCCACTGGGTTGGGAGCCAGGACACCTGGGTTCTCTTCCTCACGCTGCCACTGATCTGCCGTGAGCCCATGAGCCTGTCATGTCCTTAGGGACATGCTACGTTTGCAGCACCAAGCAGGGTGGGGGCCCTGATAATAATAATAATAATAATAGGAATCCCCTCCTTCAAATCTGCCTCTGAGCCCTGCCTCACATCTAGAGGTCCTGGACGGGGGAGACACTGGCCTGGTGCTGCCCGATCCCTGTTCCACGGAGGAACAACATCCACGCTCATCCACTCGAGCATCATCTGCTAAGCATCATATCCAGGGAAATCAGTAGGGCTTGGGTATCTAGAAGCCTGGCCTTCCTGCAGCTGGATGCCGACTTTCCTTGCTGCTTTTTGGACAGACTTGTCCTCTCTGTTCTTCCAGAGCCTTTCATGAGCAACTTGGAAGCTCTCCTATCTCTGGCCTTGTATCCACTGCAGTATTGTCAGCCTCAAACGTTTCAAGTGCCTGGCCAGGTTTCAGCACCAGAGATGGACTCTGGATGGTAGGGGGGAGTGTATAATGAGATTTTATTTGCCTTCTGGTCTGGGGGGGCTTTCTCCAGCTTTGCTCTACAACTAGAAGAGCTAAAACCTCCCTTTTCCCAACTGGAAGCAGGGGTCTTTGCACGCTGCCTGAAGTTGGTGGGCTTCAAGTGGTGACCTTATAGATGTGCCCCTTGCAGTGTGGAGCTGAAGCTACCTTGGGTTCAGCAGTTTTACTAATGTTCAGGAAGGGGGTTGATCTAGCAAACAACCTCCTCCACTCCCCGCTGGTTTCCACAGCTCCTCTCTCTTAGATGTCACCCGGATGAGCCTCCTTGAGCAGAATCCGTCCCAATCCACCTGGCCTGGGGACACTGGGAGAGGGGAGGAGGAACAACCCCTGCCTGTGTTGTTCCTGGCACAACCCACTGCTGTTAGTCTCTTGCTTCCATGAGCTTTAAATTCACTCGCACATTAAGGACGCCATCCCTGGTTCTAGCGGAGGACTAATTGCTAATTAGCATGTTGGAGCTGGGTCCCCCCACCCCACGGAGGGACAAGGGCTGTGAATTCCTCAGCTGCTGCTTGTAAATTGTAGGAGAATCTTACTAACTAGCTGGCGCTAACACCTGCAACCGGGGCTCGTCAGCAACTGTTTGATTAAAAGGGGCCTTGTCAGCCAGCTCTTCCACATGGCTTGGTATAATACACCTAATGCATGGGGAAAGGGGGGCTTGTAGCACAGGGTAAATCCATTGCATCCTGTGCTTCAGGTCCCAGGTGGGAAAATTCATCCCAGTGGCCTCTGGGTCAAAAATCCTGAGGCTTCAGGAGAGTCCAAAGGCAGATCCAAGCTGGGAAGCCTGTAGGCTCTTCACAGGGCTCCGGCAGAGTGATTTTTGCCTTTGGGTACATCTACATGTGCATTAATGCAGTTTAGTTAACATGCTTTAAATCTAGTTCCTCCATTGTGAGGTACTAGGAAAATGCGCATTAAGCTATATTAAGGCATATGAACTAAAGAGCATGTTTTTTAGTGATGCTTTAATACACATTAACCTATTTTAATATGCATTAGCTAAAGAGCACTTTTTAAAAGTGATGCTTTAATGCACAATAAAATAACTAATGTGCATTAAAGTGCATGTGTAGATGCACCCAGTCTGTGTCTGGGGAATAAGGACAGAAAGGGATGATTAGAGCTGGTCTCCCTTTCCTAATGCAAGCTGTAGAATTAGGTGCATGCACTGGTGTCTTTTGGGGGGGGGGGGCGTGTTCACGTGTATGTGTGCTAAAACCCCCTTCTAGGGACAGCCCTGGCTTGGGGGGGAACAGGCACATCCTGTTGAAACCCAGGGGGTGCTCAGAATGGGGTTTGTAAAGGGTTTGGGGGATAAGAGTTTCTATGAGCAACTCGGGGCCAGGCTGCTGGAGGGAGTGGTGCTTCCCCGCAATTTGGAACTGGGTCTGCAGGATGCCGAGCTGCGAGGTTCAGGTTTGGATGGGGAATAAGACACCGATATTGCTAGCATCGCAGTAAGGCGGCAGGGGGGATTGGTCAGCAGGTGTCCACTGTGCTGGGCGCTGCATGGGCACATATATAAGTGCCCACCTCCCGTGCAAACAGGGAAGAAAGGGGTATTATTGCCATCTTCCAGGTGAGGAAGTTGAGACCCAGGGTGGGGATCCATGTTAGTTCCTGTTACAGACGCAGGAATTGAACCCAAATCTCTTCAGTGTGGCTGGCTGGAACTTGGAGTAGATTTTCTTTTTTCGATAGATAAAACGAATCCCAATTAAGTGACACCAAAATATTTCACCCCACACCCTGATTCCTCTGAACCGTTTTGCTGAAGTTAAGTTCTGCAAAACCTACAGAAAAAATCCCCCAGGTTTCATGTTTTCAGGACCGACTGTTTTGAATTTTTAACTTATGATTTCAGGTTTGAAATGCTTTTTTTTGGTTTGTTTCCAAATTTCTTCCTGTTAAAAAAAAAAAAAAATCAGAATTATATCGGTGGGGAGGGATAGGGCTCCAGAGGATATGTCTGAAGGGACCTAGAACTATATTTATGTATTGAATTTTGATTCACCAAAAATGTTAGCTCTGTGTGTGTGTGTGTGTGTGTGTGTGTGTGTGTGTGTGTTTCTATTGGAACCTGAATACACACACACGTGCACATGCACCCCACAAATATATATATTTGTTATATATATATATACACACACAAAGGAGGGGGTGTGCATGTGTGTATTCAGGTTCCAATAGAAGCACACGCACAGATATAGATATAGCTATAGCTATAGATTTAGATTTCGGGGGGGGGCGTGTCTGCTGGAGGGCAAAAGGGGCTGGAAAGAGAAAGATTGATTGACACCTATTATAGCCTGAGCTTCAAATCATCATTTCACTCCTTTTTCATGGCCACCTTGCCCTGAAAACTCAACTCAATTTACACACACACACACACACACACACACACACACACACACACACACACACACACACACACACTGGCAGGGGGAGGGGGACAGTGAAAAATTGTCTTTACATTTTTCCCCCATTCTGGTCTCAAATACAAACCTGCTGCCTTTTCTTGCTGGCCAAGTGATCAGTGAATCAGATCTGGGTTGGAAATGCAGGCTTGAGTGCATTTCATTTCATTCCTACACGATCACCAGGGTTCCTGGTTTTCTCTGATAAGAAAAAAAAAATCCCCAACTTTCAGATTGAAACAGTAACCCAAAATCCACATTTTTCCATGATTAAAATGAAACACCACTAATATATCTATAGATCACTGGCATTTCATTTTAATCATGGAAAAATGTGGATTTTGGGTTACTTTTTGAAATAAAGAAGAATCCCCAATTTTTGGATCAAAGAAAACCGGGATCCCTGATGATCACTCCAATTAGGAAACCCATTGGAGAGGAGCAGGGAGTGCTGAAGTTCCCTGGTCACCCCCCACCCCAAGATCCATGGGTGGAGGAAAGAGCCAGGCGAGTGTGAAGGCTTCCTAGTGAGGATGGCACGGGGTGGGGGATGTGGCGAGCCTGCCTTCTGCGTGCACGCAGAGTAGCAAACCCAGGGAGACAAGTGCCATACGCTTCACACCTCGGGTGCCAGACTCTCTTGCTTGGTATGCATGTGTCATGCTGGCACACATGTGCCCCAGATGACAGGACAGGTCCCACTGGAGCTGGAGAGTGGAGGGGGATGTGTGTGCGTACACACATGTGCACAGGCTCTTTGAAACTCTCTGTTAAGGCCAGGGTAGAAGCAAGGCTCTTGGATGTTAGAGAGAGTTTAAACCAGGGGATGAGTGTAGTAATCATTTGATCCTTGGGTCCAATAAATGCAGGCCTACAATGAAAGAGAAGAACTAAACAACAAAAATTAATGGCGGAGCAGCAGGCAGCCTCTGCAGGCCCTTGGTTAGTTTCTACCTAGCTAGCTAACTGCCTCCTGACTGAGGGACCGTCTCCCAATTCTCATTCTCCTGTTAGGGAGCATCTCTAAATGTATAGCTTCTGTCACTGCAGTGGGGAGGGTCTGGCAGGACATGGGCCACCCTACATGGGTGCTCTTCCTCTGGGCCATCTGCTGTCTCCTGCTATGGGAGGTGGGACGCTGGGCCAGGCCTGACCCGGTACAGTGGGGCCCCTGCAGTTTGGATGCTGATGTGGGTTTAGGTTGCTGGTTTCTTCTCTGGGCTTATCTCCATAATCTATCTGTCTGCCCATGCCTCTGCCATAGGATCATAACAGATGGGGCTGAGACATCAACCAGGACTTTAGCAAGATCCACTCTACCTCAGGCATTTGCTGGTCCATGTTGCTCAGAGGTGACCCTGCGATGTTACTCCTTACTGAGAGGCCATGAGCTTGGGTGACTCAGATGGTGAATGGCAAGTGGGGAAGCTTGGGTTGCAGTCCTGGCTTGGCCACAGGCTGGTGGTTTGACCTTGGGCAGCTTCCCATTCTTTCCCTCCTCTGTTCTGTCTTTGCAGATCATTGCATCTGCACCTGCCTCGTGTGTGTATAGTGCCTGGAGCCACAGGGCTTTGTATACCACGCCTGTAGACAGCGAGTGCAACTAAATTGTGTGCAGTTGAATCCGCATTTCGATAAATCACGTGCACATGCATCAAGGCCCTTTGCGATGCTGGGATCCCATGCATCAAAACTGCCCAGACACCCCCTGAGTACTGCTAGCTGGAGGGCAGGAGGTGCTATGGGATGGCATTTTGCAGGTACCTTCAACCTGACTAGAAACTCTCAGAGGGATGTCTGCTCATGAGGCTTTCAATTCAGGTCAGGGGGAAGAGCGGGGCCTGCACTGAGACACCAACTTCTACCCTCCTCTCAAGCTCGAGGGTGTTTCAAAGGTGGTCAAGGGAAAACAGAGCTGGTTTGGGGGCTGAGCTGCATGAGTGAGGTTCAGGGATGTTACATGCAGTCTCCAGCCCTGCTACTGGCTATGTGTGCAAACTTCAAAGGCATTAACCTTCCTTATTAACCACAGACAGTAATGATCACTTGTGTTGCATTGCATGAGAGAGACAGACTTGAGTTTCCAGGACAAGAAGGACTTGGAAAAGGAGTGAAAGGATGATTCTAAGCTCACACTATAAGTCAATCGATCTTTCTCTTTCCTTTGCCTCCCAGCATGTGTGGGGTGCAGGATATGGGACCAGCTGGAGATAAAACAATCACAAATAGCATTGTCTTCCATCAAATCCCTCTTCTATTTGCTGCAGCATCTTAGCTCTGGTTGGGAATTTTTGCGTCAGAAAACTTCCAGGAGAAAAGTTCCCTTTAAAAAACCCCCCCAAAAAACCCATCGATTTTTTGCAGAGGAAAATGTGTGTTTAGCCTAAAAAGAAAAGTAAAAAAAAAAAAAAAGAAAAATATTACTTTCTGTTAAGGGAAAAATGAATCACTTATCCACTGGAAGACAAGGTTTTTTGGGTAGACGTGATATCTTTTATTAGACCAACTAAATAGTTGTAAAGGGTTTTTTTTTTTCCCTTTATTCTTTCAAATCAAGGTGGGCATCTTTTGGGGATGGGGGAGCGCGTAGTGTGCAAATCCCCCAAATCCTGAGAGTCTGGGATGAGGTCAAACCTGTGCGTTCCCGTGATTTTGCCATGTCTAAGATGAGTGTTGCGAGGGTTGTTGCGAGAATTTGTTGCGTGTTTTGAAGAATCAAGAGCATGGTGGCTGCAAGGCCTGGGAAGAAAGGGGGGCTTTTGAGGAGGAAGGGGGAGGAAGAGAGGGTTGTCACCTGGCAGACGGGACCAAAGGATGGCACTTGGGCAGAGCAGGGGGCATAAGGATGGGAATGCGGAGAACAGACTCAATGGAGAGGAGGAAGGAGCTTAGCTAACGGGGCTGGGGACACCCCAGCTTGTGCCAGCCCTGGTGAGAGCTGCTGGCACCAGCTGGGCTCTCATCCAGCAAAAGCTGCCAGCAGCTCAGCTCCTGCATGCTTGAGAGGGAGCAAGTGAGGCCCCCAAGGAACAAAGTCCCCGTTGAGCAGCCAGGCGGTCCCCGCAGCATCCTCCCTTCAGCATGCACAGGCAGGGAGCCCCATCTAGCGGGGAATCCAACTAGCCCAGATCCCAGTAGAAGAAAGAGGCATCCTCACCTCCATCCAGTCTGGATGGGAGCGCTTGCTACCCAAACTCTTTGGCTGAAAAAAGAAAAAAAAGGGAGTTTTGCAGCAAAATTCAAGTGATTGGGATGGTTGGGGTGGTTTCATCAGGGATAATCCTCCCTTAAGCAGGGGGCTCCTCTAGATGTGATCTCATGAGGTCCCTTCCAGCCCTGTGATCTTAAGTTCATCCTTGCTCTGGAGAGAGATTTTCAGGGCATTTTTGGTTAGAAAGTTGGAAATGGGAAACAGATCCAGTCCTGGAGCCAAAACCTGGAGGGACCCGGAGGATGATTTGCCCAAGGCGGAAATTATTTGGGTTCTTCAGGGCGTTGTAAAAAATTGGCATCTGTGTAGCAGCATCCTCTGGTGGCTCAGAAATTAAGTACAACTTCACGGTGCTGTGAGATCTTGTAGCTGTTGCTTCCTGAATCCTTCATCTTCCAGCAACAGGGACCAAAATGGAAGCTTGATGCCTTTTGCCTGAATTAAAAATGTGTCTAATATTGTGGCACTTGGGGGTGGGATCTTTTTTCCACCGGAGAGGGGAAAAAAATGGACAAAACCAGAGTTTTTATTGCAAGTTTTTATGCTAAATTCTGAGAGATTTCAAGCAACAGGATGTTTCTTCTCCAATGGAAATATTTCTCCTATTTCCTCCTCCTGGTGCCCACAGCACATTTATAAAATAACTCCTCCATGGACCCCAACATGTTGGTCAGTGTTGTCATGTCTTTTTATAGATAGGAAAGACTGGGGCCCCGAGGGGCATAAGTGAAGTGACTGGGATTACCCAGCAAGTCAGTGGCAGAGTTAAGAAGAGCATCCATAACCCCTGCCCTCCGCCTTCCTCCCTGCTTAGCAAAGAGCATCATCTCAGTGTTTCACAAGGAGGTGTTTACTTGTGGTTTTGCATAGCTCATTCTCTACTTATAAACACCATTAGCAACCACATTGGACATGACATTTAACTAAAGAAGTAGGACCTAGCCTTTCAGCTTCGCTTTTCTGGAGATGTGCAAGTTGGAGGACACGTACTAGTACAATCAGAGCAGCACAGCCCACCCGGTGGGAACAGTCGGAAAAGGTGCAGTTACACAGGAGCCAGAAATAAGGTGTAGGCTTAGAAAGCATCTTTGTAGTGATGCAACTGTGCACTCTTGAGATGCTCCTAACAGGGCTATCTCTTAAAACAAATCATCCCACTCTCCTCCACCAGCCACATCACTGAGGTATATTCAGAATAGAAATCTGAGTGCAGAGCTCGATCTCAACTCTATTGCTACAGTCAGGATAGGGGGTAAAACACTCACTGTCGCACCCTACTGCCTTTGTGGCTGAGGTGTTTCTTGGTGCCCACATCACTCCTGTGTCCAGGCACAAAATGTCATGGTAGGAACAGCTGTAGAAGCCCGAAGGTGCTACCTGATACTATCATAAAATCACAGAAAATGAGGGTTGGGAGGGACCTCAGGAGGTCACATCTAATCCAACCCCCTGCTCTAAGCAGAGCCAGCCCCAACTACATCATCCCAGCCAAGGCTTTGTCTAGCCAGGGCTTAAAAACCTACAAGTATGGAGATGCCACTCTCTGGGAACCTGTTCCAGTGCTTGACTGCCCTCCTAGTGAGAAAGTCTTTCCTAATATCTAACTTTGCTGCAACTTGAACTTCCCTTGCTGCAACTATGCCTTTGTGCTGGGCGCTTCAGGGATACAGGGTGAAACTGTCTTGCCTCAAAGAGTTTGCGG
>JAGPOW010000863.1:801008-832217 GCA_030014935.1 Caiman crocodilus
CAGCCCCACTGACAGGAAATATATTCATTAACGATCTGGAAGATGGGATGGAGTGCATCCTAAGCAAGTCCGTGGATGACACTAAGCTGCGGGGAGTAGCAGATAGGCTGGAGGACAGGGCTAGGATTCAGAGTGACCTAGACACACTGGAGGACTGGGCCACAAGAAATCTCATGAGGTTCAACAAGGACAAGTGCAAAGTCCTGCACTTAGGATGGAGCAATCCCATGCAGAGGTACAGGCTGGGAGCCGACTGGCTGAGCAGCAGGTCTGCAAAAAAGGACCTGGGGGTGACAGTGGACAATAAACTGGATACAAGTTAATGGGGTGCCCTTGTTGCCAAGAAGGCAAACAGCATCCTGGGCTACATTGGTAGGAGCGTTGCCAGCAGATCACGGGAAGTGATTATTCCCCTCTATTCTGTACTGGTGATGCCAAATCTGGAGTCCTGTGTCCAGTTTTGGACCTTTGCGCACCTCCCCCCCACTGCAAAAAGGATGTGGGCATATTGCTTGGAGGAGGGGGCTGGATTAGATGCGACTTCCCGAGGTCCCTTCCAACCCTCGTTTTCTATGAAAACTCACCCGCAATGCTCCCTCCAATCACTGCAAAGCTCAGCGTCACGACCAAGGCGCAGAGCTGGATGACGGCCTGGTAGCTGGCCGTCCAGCTTCCTTGGGCGATGAAAGGGAAGACATCGTACATCCTGCAAGGCAGGTGAGAGCTTAGTCTGACTGGGGAGCCCCTTGTCACCCGTGCTGGCTACACAAGGGCCTTTGTGGCCTTCCAGGGTCTGACGCATCAAGGGTGATCAGTGCCAGTTGCATTAAGGGCTTAAGCACCCCCAAATAGCAGGGGCTGCTATTTGGAGAAGCAATCTAGGGGTGCTTCAGGCAGGGGGTTTGAGTAAGGCCTCTTGCTGAAGTGGTGCCCAGTGGTCCTTACCCGTCACCGTAGACATCATGCGTTGCCAGCGCTGAGACCAGCACACCGAGGAGGGCGCCCAGCACCCCTGGCATCCCATGGAGGTTGTGGACACCGCAGGTGTCTTGTATTTTCAGCCTGGAGTCCAGGAAGGGCTAGGGAGAATGCAGAGCCATGGTGAGGTTGGGCAGGGCCGCATGTTAAGGGCATGTCTGAGCTGAGATGTCAGTCCTACCTGCCCTCTCCCATTAAACAAGGGCCAAACCATGGAGGAGGAGGCAGCATGAAGCTCCCCCTCCTGCCCTCTGTCTATCTGAGGTTGCTCTAGGGGATGCCCGAAACCGAGGTCTGTTGGGAGCAACCCTGGAGTTTCTTTAGTGCTGACATCCTGGGGTGCTTAAGGGGTGCCAGGCAGGCAGCCTCGTGGCTGGAACAGTCCCCTCCAGCTGTCCATGGGGGTTTAGGGCCTTTGTGTGCTGCTCCAGTGAAACAGGCTTGTCGGGCCCAGGAGGATTGGGCCCCAAGTGCTGTCAGATCACTTACTGTGAGGAATTTGAAGCCAAGAGTAGAAATGAGGCCGGCGAGGAAACCAGCAGTCATGGCTCCGAAGGGCGTCAGCATCATCTCGCCAGCCGTGCCGACCACCACCCCTCCGGCTAGCGCTGCATTCTGGATGTGGACCTGGAGAGAGAGCTCGGAGTCAGCGGGGGCTCCCACACCCCCCGTTCAGTCCCGGAGAAGGGGGTTTGGTGAGGTCCAAAGAGGCAGCCAGTTCCACCTTGGCTGGCACCTAGCACTTCATTTAGACCTGGTGCAGATCAAGGGAATCAGACCATTTTGGTCTGTACTTCAGGCCCACCTGCCACAGAAATGCATTGGATTGACCTGTCGCTGGGATGCAGCTCCCCAGGCTGCCAGTCAACCTGCATCTCTCCAGGTGTCCAGGATCAGGACTTCTACTTTGCACCCTTATGCCCAGGCCTGGACAGCTTTTTCCGAAGAGGGAACCATGGCAGTAGAACAGCGGGATGGGGATGGACTCACCATATCTAGCTTGCCCTCCCCATTGATAAGGGATGACATGCCGAAGGTGGCCAGCGTGCTGGCAGCCAGTGAGAAGTACGTGTTCACTACTGTCCGGTACTGGTCATCACCGTGGGTGGTGATGGCTGAGTTGAAACTGGGCCAGAAGATCCACAGAAAGAGCGTGCCTGCAAGGAAGGGGAAGCACAGAGCCAAGGTCAAGGCATTTCCCACACTGCTGATGACCGGGGATCCTGCTTTTTTTCTGATTTAAAAAAAAGACAACCTAAAAACCCCCAATTTTCAGATTTAAAAGAGTAAACCAAAATCCATATTTTTCCATGATTAAAATGAAACACCATCATATATCTCCAGAGTCCTTACCAATCATGGCAAAGACATCCGAGTGGTACACAGAGCCTTCCCGCTGTCTGCTCTTGTCCAACTGAGGCCGGTACAGGACCCGCGATACCATCAAGCCGAAGTAAGCCCCAAAGGCATGGATGGTCATGGAGCCCCCAGCATCCTTGGCCTGGGTGATGCAGGAGATAAAAGGCAGTGGTGACTAGGATGGGGAGGGCAGGCTGTGCGGAAGGACAGGGCCTGTCGCAAGCCAGCAGCAGATGTTGTGTGAACTCTGAGTCTTCTGCATCAATGCTCATAGGATCATAGACAAGTTGGGCTGGAAAGGATGTCGCAGGGTCATCCAGTCCAATCCCCACCTCAAGGCAGGATCAGCCCTGACTTATCCCTTCCAGTTCAGTGTCTGTCCAACCTGCCCTTGAACATTTCCAGGGGTGGAGACTCAACTACCGCTCTAGATGCCCGTTCCAATGCTTGACCACCCTCCGAGTTAGAAAGATCCTCCTTACATCTGGAGTCCTGTGTCTAGTTTTGCCCCCTCCCCGCCCCCAACTACAGAAAGGATGTGGACATCTTGGAGAGAGTCCAGCGGAGAGCAACGAGGATGGTTCAGAGGTTGGAGGACACGACTTAGGAGGAGTGGCTGAGGGAACTAGGTTTGTTTAGAGAGAGAAGAAAAGACCAAGAGAGCATTTAATAGCAGCCTTCAACTCCTTGAAGGATGGTTGCAAAGAGGATGGAGCTGGGCTGTTCTTAGTGGTGGCAGATGACAGAGCAAGGAGCAATGGGCTCAGGCTGCAGCAAAGGAAGTTGAGGTTAGATATTAGGAAGAAAAGAACTATCTCATTAGGATGATAGTAAAGCAAGGGAACAGGCTACCCAGAGAAGTGGTGGAGTCTCCATCCTTGGAGGTTTTTAGGACCTGGCTCGACACAGCCTTGACTGGGATGATGTAGCTGGGGCTGGTCCTGGTTTGAGCAGGGGGTTGGACTAGATGTGACCTCCTGAGGTACCTTCCAACCTCATTTTCCATGACTTACCCCCAGGAGGCTGAGCAGGATGTATTCATTAAGGCCGAAGAGCGTAACCTCAAACAAGGTCATCAGGAGCAGCTGGACGGGGCTCGTCTTGCCCAGAACTGCTCCGAAGGAGATCAGAACGGCTCCAGAGCAGAAATCGGCATTGATCATGCTAGCAGAGAGAGAGGAGACAGGAGGGTTGGCATGTGACTGAGGGCAGCGGGTGCAGAGTGCCAGCCCCAGCCACCGCTTCCCGCCCTGGAGTGAATTCTGCACACCCAAATTTCACGCTCTGTTCAGCTTTAACAGTCCCTGAGGAGGCTGAGCTGGTTTGTGCCAGTTCTCTGGGCAGTCACAAAATACCCACACTAGGAAGGGGGGAAATAACTCAGCTAAGAGTGGGCACAAAACCTCTGAATGGATTAAAAAGCCTAGGCTGGTTTGTGAGCAAGCACGGGGGTTAGATCTTAGCTCAAGGGTTTTGCTTCCTCCTGTGTAATGAAATGTTCTGGCCAAGCAGGAAAATGGTGCAACAGGCTTTTTCCTGGCCTTGAAATCTATAAATGAAGCCCTGTTTCCATCCAGGTCTGTATTAAACAGCTGCAGCCAGAATCAGTCCTCTATCGTGCTCGGTGCTGTACACAGGCATCCTAGCAGAGACTCTCTGCCCCAAGGAGGTGGTGAGTTCACTGCTCAAGAGAAATGAGCTGTTACTTTATTAAACTGGTGACACTGGGAGTTGGTAGCAGACAGAGGACTTGAGCCTACGTCTTCTTTGTTTCAGGGTGAACAGCAACACCAGCTTCCCACCCCTTTTGCCTACTGAATGAATTAGCAAGTTGGGCTTATAACCTGCATTTCTCACTTGCCTGGTAACCTGGAGAAGAGCTGCCTGTGACCCAGAGAAAGCTGCATGCTAATGCATGTGGTGTGATGCCTGCCGGCCTATTTAAGATCCTCATGTGGCCCGCATTGCTATAGCTTCCAGATGCCTTGCTGTCTTGGAAGCACTCATCCTCAAACACCCTCCACTGAGCGGGGACAGTGCCATTATCTCCCTCCCGCGGAAAGGGGAGCGAGATGTAGAGTGGCAAAGTGCCAGGGTGGAGATTTGGAGCTATCTGGGTCTCAAGCAAGCACCCTCACCTCTCGATTCCAACGTGAATTTTGCCATTGTGGAAGGAGTGGAAGAAACCCTGGACCAGCGTGGACCACTGTATGGCAAAGGCCGCAATCAGGAAGTTGAAGGCGACACTTCCGAACCCGTAACGCTTCAGGAAGGTCATCAGGAACCCAAAGCCGATGAAAATCATGGTGTGGACATCCTGGAAACCTGAGGAAGGGATTAGAAGTATTGCAGACCCAGTGGAGGAGGCAGAGGAAGAGGATTTGCGAACAAGAATTTAAAGTTCTTCCTTTTCCCTCCACCCCAAACCCCTCGAAATATAGCAGCAAGGTTGGTGTCTGAGGTCTTCCTCTGAATGCTGCCGTGGGTCTAAAGGAAAAAAATGAATAGGGCAGAGGAAAAGCCACAGCAATGTTTAATCAGCTGTCCTGGTATTAGCACGCGGTGTGGAGTTAGCCAGAGAATCAGCTGCAGGGCAGCGCCAAGTCCTCATTTGACTGTGAGAAATTCCCATTGCAGCCCCTTCTCCCCGTTTCCACTGGGGCTTGGAGCCATCCCCACCTTGCTTTCACCACCCTCCAGAAGCAGCATTTGATCACCGAATGACCTCGGGCATCTCCTGAGTGCGGCCATGAGCCGGCTGGGGACCCTTTTCTCTGGGTTCTCCCCAGGGGACGGTGCCCCATGCTGGGGGCTGCTGCACCCAGCTGGGTCTGCGGCCACTTTGATCCGCTGCCTTTTGAGCCAAATGTACACACTGGAGGCCCTGACATCAGAGATCTTTCGCAAGCGCCGGGGACGTTAGTCAAAGTGTCTGGGCAGGGCTCCAGCTTGGGGTCTCGCCACTCACTCTCTTACCACCAAAGAGACTCATTTTTGCTTCTGGACAAGAAGCTGGTACGTAGTACTGCATTTCCACAAGGCAGGAGAGAGGGAAAGGGAGTGCAATGGTGGCCTTAGGATCATTGGGGCCCTGGGCAAGAGAGTCATTTGGGGCCCCTTTGAGGCATAAGTTGAAGCAAGAACAATGTTTTTAATAAGTTGAAGAAAGAAAGAGGGGGGATTAAATAAATAGTCAAATGTTAAAATGCAAATAGAGCCACTTCCTTGCAAAAACTTCACTCCCCAAAGAATGTGTTGCAAATTTTGGGGCCCCCTGAAGTGTGGCAGTCACCCAGTTAATTTGCCCTCTCCTAAGGCCACTACTGGGTAGTGCCCTGTCTAAGCACTCTGGAATCGCTCAGGCTGCCCCATAGAGTTGCAAGCCTAATTATTAACACTGTGCTTGTAAAAGCTGCATTTCTACCTGGACCTGGACATGGTAATATTATAGGAACATGGCCAGCAGTGCGTAGGCCTTTGTGCAGTCCCTTGCATGCATGCATCTCCAAACACTTGGCCGAAGCAGGCCATTGCTGAGCTCTCCTCCTGATTTCAGTGCACATGGCATTATCCCGATTTCCAGCGCGTGGGTTTTGCTGTTCTTGATGAAGCCCCAGCTCCTGGAATTGAGGTGCTGGGTGAGAATCTCAGCTTCTACTTAAAAATAAAAGGGTTTTTCCAGCCTTGTAAAGGGGAGGAGAGGGAGGAGGATGGAGAAAGCAAGGAGTGAGAGAGGCCTAAAGATACAGCTGCCAGAAGGTAGTATGAAGGAGAAGTGCTTTGAGATCAACCTAGGGCACGAGACCCTCAGGGTAATGAGGATGGGGCCCTCCACCCTAGAGGGGCATGCATAGGGGTGGTATTTGCTGCCTGTGGGGGGGCAGTGGGATATGTATCTGGAGAAGCAATAAGCAAGAGAGCAGTGTCCATGCAGAGGCTACCTGTCTGGTCTCACACTCCCCTCCCACCAGGTCCCGTGCTCCCTCCTTGTCTCCAAGCTAAATCAGCTAGCTGGGCACTGAACTCATCTATAGGTACGAGGCAGCTGTGCTCCACTTGGGCGACTGACGCTCACTTATTCCAGCCGACTATCTAGCCCCCTTTCCCCTCCCTGCTTCCAGCCAACACTTTGTCACTTGTGACCGTCTCAGGTAGAGCCAAGCCCAGACCGAGTCTGGCTCTCCCCTTGCTTGTGACTTCAGGCCTGTGCTGCTGCATGCTTGACCCAGTTCTCTGCTGTCCAGCACCTGGGGAATTCATTCATTGCAGGAAAACACCCCACCATTTCCGCATACTGGGATTACTCTTGCAGCCCTTGAAATGGGCCAGAAGGGCCTGGCTTTGAGGGCCTCTTCATGCTGCCAGACGGGTCCAAGAAACAGGCCTGTGATTCGGGTCAATGGGGACAGCACCGAGCCCCAGGAGCTGGGGGAAGTGGTGCGCTCTCATGCGCAAGGTGCTCACGCACGCTGCTAGCGGGGCCCAGGAAGGACCTCCCTGTACCGGCACAGTCCCTGGAGGGGAATCCGTGGGTCAGCTGGTGCAGAGGAAGGAGGGGGTGAGTCATTCTCTGTCTCAGCTCTGGGTGGAGCTGCCCTTGGCAGGAGAAACTGGGAGAACCTGTATGGTTTTCCCCTGCCAAGCTCCCGCTCCTGGGGTGTCTTGACCTCATCAAGAGAGGCTCCGAGTTCTGCAATCTTTGCCCCTTTCAGATTTGCAGCTGTCACTCAAAGGCAAGAAAGAGCATGTTTTGCAAGCGCCACTGCTGACCCGCACGCTCAGGTGAGCTGTGCAAAGCCCCCATTTGGCTCTCCAAAGGCAACTCCAGCCCTACTCTGTGTTTTGCCGTTCCAGGGGTAAATATTTCACCAGGGTTCACGATCCCAGCTCTTGTGACAGCTATCACGGGATTTCTTATCCCCACCGTTGGTCAAGGCTCATTTGCAAGGGTGCTTGTTGCAGATCTCTAATGCTGTGCTGGGGGATTGACTGTGTGGGAGTTTCTCCTTCAGGTCGGCCTGGCAAAGGTGGTGGGAGCTTTGCTCTCCCGGATAGTGTGGGTATGCGTCTCCACCTGGAGTCCCCCGAGCATAGAGGAATTGCTGACTCTTTGGCAGGGCATGGGCAGTGCCTCCATGTCCCCTGCTTTTTACCTGTGGCTCTTTGCAGCGTATGTGGCCCAGCGACACGTTTTGGGGTGAAGGGTTGGGGTTGGATGGTTTTAGGCCTTTGGCTACCTTCAGAAGCAGGGGCTGGTTTCAAGCCTGTGGCTTTATGCCCCTATGAAAAGGATGAGTGTAAGGTGCTGGCAGAAGGACTTGCTGTTCTGTGCTGCACAGGGGAGTCTTGATCCATGGTTGGGTCGATATAGGGCCACAGTGAAGCTGTCCAAAAGTGTGTGATGTTTGCTCCTGCCTTTAGCTCCCACCTTGCAACCCCTATTGCCATTGCAATGCAGTGGGGATGGTGAGGGGTCTGATGTGATGGATCTCAGCTGGGTTAAGCACAGATTGCCAGGAGCCCCCAAGTGATCCCCAGCTTGCTCTGGCCTCTGAACAACAGCACCGACGCTGTCACATCGTGCTTGGCTTCCCTGAAGAAACGTGTGTCTGTGGAGAGCGGCGGTACCTGTGACCACAAGTACTGGGTCTCGAGCCACTGACTGCTAACCAGGATCAGGACCCCATTTAAACCCAGTGAGCTCCTGCTGCCCATACTCCAGAGAAGCTCTGGGAATAGATATGTTGTAGGGAAAAGGCTTGCTCGCCGCTGGAGTTGAAATGCTAGCAGGGTCAAGACAGACAGGCTTCTATCATGGGGTAGGAAGAGGGGAAGGCCAAGATGCACTCTGGGAGTGGAAGATGCCCCTTTGCTTTTGGAGTGGGAATGCTCTGCATTCCCGATCTCACAGAGTAATGAACAGGTCTAGGAGGGTAGAGGTTAGACCAAGGTCATAAATGAGGTGGGCAAAGCTGGGTCTCCCTTCTGATTCTCCAAGCCAAGCTGCCACTCTGCATGGCAGACCCTATAAACCCAGGAGGAATGGTGCTCAGTGCCGGATCTGCCCTCGGGTAGGAGTTATTTCAGCGTACCAGCCAGGGATCCATCCAGCTATCTACTGTCAGCCCTGGTGAGGGGCTATGGCAAGAGATGACATATACCCAGCCAACAGGCTGGGAGCAAGCTCTGCTGCATCCTAGAGCCAAGACCCAGGGCTTCTGCAGGGCTTTTGTATGATCAGGGCTAACACGCAGGTCCTGGCCTGTGTTTGCAGCCTGGTATCTCTGCTTTGACTCTGTAGCAGTAGCTCTGCAGTGTAGTCCATAGGCAAGGCCCAGTGCCTGCAGTGCCTGGGACCATTTCTCTGGCATACGTTTGGCCCTATGGCACTAGACAGAAGAGGATGATCTGGAGAGGAGCTGAGCAGTCCAGCATCACAGAGGAGAGGAAGGATTTGCACCAGACAGGTCCATGCCTTGACAGTAAGACTAAGCCAAGTGCAGCTAACTCTTCCCTCAGCTCCCATAAACTACCAGTGTAGGTCTCCCCACATCTCTGTATCTACCTGCCACACTCATGCACACGTGCTCTTGTACTTGATTTTCACAGAATCACAGACAATGAGGGTTAGCAGGGACCTCAGGAAGTCACATCTAGTCCAACCCCCTGCTCCAAGCCAGACCAGCCCCAACTAGATCGTCCCAGCCAAGTCTTTATCTAGCCGGGTCTTCAAAACCTCCAGGGATGGAGATGCCACTCTCTGGGACACCTGTTCCAGTGCTTTACTACCGTACTACTGAGAAAATTTTTCTTAATATCCAACGTAAACTTCCCTTGCTGCAACTTGAGACCACTGCTCCTTGTTCTGTCATCTGTGACCACCAGCTACCATTTTGCAGGGATGGTATTTGGCCCCTGTAGCAGCATATAAAGCCCCAGAGGTGGGCACGCTGTCAATGAAGCAGCCCCCCAGCTATGTTTAATGTGAGCATGTTTTAATTTGGGCAGCTAAGATGGTGACATCCACAGGGGCTCGTCTGGGATTTGGGTGACTCTTAGCAGTAGGGACTGAGGACAAAGTTTCCCCTATTGCAGAGGATCCCCGCTTGATCCCTGCTCGACCCCTGCCTCCATTGCAGCATTTGAACATGGGTGAGAGATGGCACTTGTGCCAGCCCAGAAAGGAATTGGCAAGGGGAAGGAGCTCTGTACTCACTTGGGTAGCGAAAGTAAAAGTCATTGTCCAGGTGGCTGTTGTTGCGATGATTTAGTTCCTGGTGCCACTGGCTGGCATCGGCCTCCCGGTCGTAACGCACGAAGACAGCGAAGAGGAGGATGGTGAGGATCTCGAGGAGGAAGCATGTCGCTGGCAGCTTCAGCCTTAAATTAGTGGCGTGGCTGGGCATGCTGCTCCAGGGAGGGAGAGACGAAAGTGAAACCTGGCCAGCAGCAGGTGGAACGCCTGCCCCAGCCCCGAGACGGTGGTTAAGTACACACAGCAAGCCCCACCTTCCAGTGGGTGAGTCCCAGGCTGGTTCCCACCCACTGAGACAGGGCATGAGTCCTGGGGATGAGAAACTATTTGCTCATGTTTGAATTGCTTCATGTTTTGCAACAGGCTGTCTGCTGTGGCACGTACAGTGTGCCCATGCAGCCAGAAGTCACCTCTAGGCCAGTGCCTTGACTCATGGGGGTGCGTCGTCCTGCCCGTGCAGCTGTTGCGATGGAAGCCCACCGAAAATCCAGCCCGTTACATCCCATTCTAGCTGCCATTTATTCAGCTGCGATCCCTGTCCGATGAGCGAGTTCAGGGAAGTTTTGTGTGCTGGGAGTTGCATACCTCCAGACTGTGCCGTGTCAGTTCTAGATTCGACTGGGTGGACTGGAGCAGGAGCAAAGCAGTCAGATTGGCTTGGAGAATGCATGACATTATATTGAATTAACTGAAGTGAATTAGAAATGAAAGAAGGTGATGAATTGAAGATGAGATTTGATGATCTCAGATGGATTTTAGATTCTTGGTTAGCTTTGAGAAGGGGTGGTCCCTAGTAGTATTCACCAAGCGTTCATTCCTTCTTAGGACAAATGATGCCTGGAATAGATAATAGCTTATATGGATTAGGTTATAGATTATATATTAGTGGTAGAGTCTATTAGGTTTTTATGTAGCTGTAGGTTGTGACAGCACAATTAATGTTGAGTTTTGCCCTTATTACAGTGATTAAACCTAATTGATTTGCATGACAGGTATAGCCCAAATGGACAGCACTTTTCCTGGAGTAAAGAATTAATTTTCCGAGAATTTACAAATGCATCCATTAATTTAATTGCCAAAAGTGTGGCCCTTCAAGCAGCTTAGCATCTGGATCAATCTTTATTTCGTCCCAAATGGCATTAACAAAAAGAATAACGCAGGCACTTGAGGAAATTAATTGAGTGATGTGAATAATTAATTTATAATTGACCTGAATGATTGCATCTAATTGTTATGCTAGCTAGAGGCATGAGTCAGGTCAACAGTTTAGTAACTTTCCAGGAGAGCTTTTGTGACACAAGTGGTAATTGAGCCAATCACCATCATTTGCTTGTTATATTTCTTGGCTGTAGTGACTCAGTGACCTAAGGGACATTAGTGACCTATACTCTGAGTTCTTCTTGATGGGTTACTAGAAGGGTACATGTAAGTCATAGAGGAAGGGAATGAAATAAGGGGGATAAAAACAAATATGTCTTTAAAAATCAGGTTTATCCACAAAGGACCTCAGGTATTTATAATGCTGAAATAAACATCCTATGCTTATTACAGGACTTCACTGAAGGGCAGAGTTCAGGTCATTTGGATGCTTTAACTATGCATTTCACTGTATCCTAGAAAATGAGGGTTGGAGGGACCTGAGGCGGTCACATCTAGTCCAACCCCTGCTCAAAGCAGGACCAGCCTCGGTTAGATTGTCGCAGCCAAGGTTGGAGATCATCCAAGGATGGAGAGTCCACAACCTCCCTGCTGGGATTTTTTTAGTATAATTTTAACGCTGTGAAGATTGTGTTTTGTGATCTATGGTCTGGGATCATTAGTGGGTGCATCTGCACATGCACTTTAATGCACAGTAGATTATTTTACTATGCATTAAAGCATCACATAAAAACCGTGACATTCTGCTAATGCTCAGTAAAATGGTCTATTGTGCATTAAGCAGTTCTTCAAAAAGTGTGCAAATGCTGCCTAATGTGCATTAATTTAGTACCTCATATTGGAGGTACTAAATTGAACGCGCATTAGAAAAGACACATTAATGCGTGTGTAAACATGCCCAATATGTCTAACGCCTTCACTATTAAATTGCTCACGCTACTCAACCCTTCTTCCCTTCTAAAGCTGGGATTTTTCTTTATTTATTTGGTCTAGGAATGGATCGGGTGCTTTGGATTAGTTCTGAGATGAGATGAAGTGGATTTTAAATTACTTGGGAACAAATTTAGTCGCTGATATGGGTGAGAAGTTGGATCAGCATGTGCTGTTTCTAAATTGGCTGTTCTTTGTTCACACGTTTTTGTGGCCAGTCAGTGGGTGTGGAAGAAATTCAGTGCGATTTCCACTCCCCACCCCCCTTGCTTCTGCATTTTGGTGAGAGGTGTTTTTATGGGGTTTTTTGCATGCAGAGATGGTGTGAAATCAGAAAGGAAGAGCATCAGAGATGAGCTGGCTGTCTGACATAAAGCATCCATTTGGAAAGTAACTGGAGTAACTCTGTCAAAGGCAACAGGCCAGATGATGAGCTCAGTTTGGCCAGTCTCAATCTGGGGTCATGGTGAAAACGGCATTTATTTTAGGTTGGCTGCTGCGTGTGAAAAATCTGGCTTGCAGGGGGATTGTCATGGGTTTTATAGCCTCATCCTCCCCCCACCCCATCCCCCTGCGTGGGTGTGTAAGAGCTGCCTTTATTCAAGTGAAGTGTACGGAACAATTATGTTCCTGTCTGCCACCAGATTGGTGAAAAAAAATATCAGCCTCCATCCAGACTGCAGACATATGTCATCATCCAAAGCAAAGGCACATGTCGATAGAGGGGTTTTACTGGTATTGCTTAAGCAGAGATGTATTTGTGTGTGCTCACATGCATGTGTTTTTGTATAAAAGAGAAGCAGAGAGCTGCATCAAAGAAACCCGTGCAGAGAGAAGAGAAAGAGAGGGTGTGTTTCTTGGGCAGAGCACTTCCTGGAAGAGGCTTGGGATTCTCATTCCTTTCATTGCTCCTGTGCTCCTTTCCTACTGAGATTTGGTTTCACACCAGTTACATTGTTCCTGGTTTATACTGTGAAAATCAGCCCCCTTGCTCTTAGTTTACTGCAAGTTCTAGGCTGGCATCAAAGGGGTATACATCAGCATGCCTTCACTGCAGGGGCTAGAACAATGTTTATGCTAGTGCCATGTTTAACCCACTGATACTCATTTCTTCCAGCCCCCAAGCCAAAATATACTTGCCTTTCAGGAACGAAACCAATCAAACACCCTTTAACACCAAATATCCAGCAAGATGTTAATTATTAAGGATGAGTTTGCCCTGCAGCAGCATGCAGGCTGGGCAAGGGCCTCAATTACATGCACGTGTGTTCCTGACTTTGCTCATATTGTGCCAGGTTCTCATCTGTGCCCAGGCTGGTTTGTGCAGCCCAGAATGGTGTACGGGGCCCTGAGTATAGCTGAGAAGCTGCTCCCTTATCCCAACAGTTGCCCTTAAAGCAATTACCTGGTTAATCGTTAGGTCTAAGATTTCAATCTATTTATCTTTTATTCTTCAGCTCTTTATTTATTCTTTTGTACGGCAAGTGGCACATTATGCAATCAGCAAACTGGGGGTCCTTTAATGAGGGGATACTCTAGAAGGGACTGTTATCCAAAGCAAACCTTGACCCTATTCATAAGTACAATGCCCTCTTGCAAAGGGGATTCAGCGCAGTCATAAATTGCATTTCCTTTCCATTTTGGATGCCTTTATGCTGCTAGAGTGGTGCAAAGGGACCTTTAGCATAAATGAGAATCGGATGCTCTCTGTTTTTATAGCTTGCCTTCTCGGATGTCAGGACGGATATTCCCAGGATGTAATTCTGGATGGTGCCATTAAAGTCAATGGAGCTCAACTCAATGAAACCAGTTACTAATGTGGGCCAGGAATCTCACTGGCTGCCGAGGGTCTCTCTGAGAAAGCAAGCCCCTGCCTTGTATTTATGGCTCAGTTTGAACAGGGCAGGGGGTTAGAAATGGGTTTTTCCATATGGGGCCAGATCCTCACAAGTGCCAATGTCTGATGCTTGGAAGTCAGCAGAGCCGTATCGATTATCCCAGCTGAGAGCCCACGGAAACGAAGCTATTGCAGGCAGTGATTTGGATTTTAGCCTGGTTTAAGGCCTGATGATTTGGCTGTGATTGCAGAGGCTGGGGGTGTCTCAGCGGTTTTATTGCTACTCAGGGTTTTGAGGAGGAAAATGTCTACTGTCAGCATTTTTGGCCCAATAAAAACCTCACTGCAGGGGTTTAGGCACCAGGTCTTCTGCCCAGAGCCACCATGCGGAGCAGTGGCAAGCATAACTGAGTGGCGTAAAGGGGCCCGATGGCAACTGAGGATTGGGCCCGGAGCCTTGTTTTCCACTAGGGAGGGGAGGTTGTTTTCTGGATGTCACAGCGAGGCTGGGATCACGGTGTCCTTCGCTGCCAGAGACAAACTGCTGCTTGTCTTGTGTCTCGTCCGAGCTGCGTCTCCTCCTCCGTCCCCTGAGATGCATCTTCGGGGCATGTGGGGAGGAGGGGAGAGAAGGCCTGACTGCGACCGGGCTCCAGAACACAGTCTCATTGTGTCTCCTTTTGTTTTCTCCACATCTCCTTTGACAGGCAGAAGCTCACCCTCGTCCCCAGCCGCGTGAGGAGGACGAGAGCAGGGTACATCTGGACCGAGGGCCCGAATCACAGTCCGGGGAAGCCTTTCTACTGAGTGCAATGGCCTCAGGATCCGGCCTTAGGCAAAATGAGGCAGAGCAGAGAGGCTTGCTCTGCTTGACCCTGCTCCCGGGGCTGGATTAAGGCCCGGCTCTTCAATGGGCCAGTACCAGGAGACAGGTGAGTGAGCCTTGATGGACCATGGAGAGCATCTCCCACTGCCCCATGCACCACGAGTTCTAGTCTCTAGCATTGGCAAGCCCTCCATTTACCTGGGGGGATCCCCCAGATCAATGCAGACCCTTGCACACAGCTGCAAGGAGAATTATCCAGTGAATGCCCTATCTAATGCTGCAGGTAAAATCCAAGGAGACAAGTACTGCCAGGCACTGCAATGACAGGCAAGCAAGTAGTTCCCAGATGCTCAGAAGGTCCCAGGACAAGGAGCCAGGCCCAGGCTTCCAGACTGGGGACAGAGAGGATCACTAGGACATGCCCAAGGTCCTGCAGAAAGTCAGTGGCAGAGCTGAGGGTCTGAATCTAGCCCTGCCCAGTCCATGCCCTCTTCTTGTCCATGCTGACGCCCTTGTCCTGGAAAGCCTCCAGTGGCTCTTTTGCCAAGAGGAGGCCAGTTGGGCTTCTCCTAGGATACAACAGACATGTCCTTCATTGCCTGTTGGCAGCTCCCTTGACTCAGTTGGCTTCTGGCAGCTGGAAAAAGCCCCTCCCCGCCCTGCCTAAGAATAGCATGGGGCTCATTGCAAAAATAGCACAGAGTCTTGCTGTGCTGCTGGAAAGCCCCGGGAGGAGCAGCAATAATGTGTCCTTAGCTCTTGCTTAGGGGGTCAGACTCTCAGCTGGGTAGAAATGGGCTTTGAAATGGATGGGTCGATTTTTGTTTCCATCACCTGAGGCCTCGCACCGCTGGCAGGTGTCTCGCACCCTCCGGGTGCTCTGATGCAGCTACATTGCACCTTTGCAATGAGATGGGTCCTCTCCTCCCACAGCCCAGCGCTCGCTGCCCTTCTCTGCAGTTGGGAGGGCACATTACCCATGCCAGCAACTCACCCAAAGCCACTAACACTTTCCCAGCTGGAGCTGGTGGGGGCAAGGTAGCGTGTCAAGCTGATGCCACTAGCCTGCCACGGTCTTGTGTCTGGGGATGGAATATTAGGCAGCAAGGAGCAATAATAACCTTTTGGGGTTGCTCAGCCGATGGCAATAGCTGTCAGGCCATGCAGTGGGCTCTTCCTTTATTGCAGCCATCGGAGTATGGCTGCTGGATGGGAGCACTGGCCTGGTGCATTATGGGAGAATCCCTGTTCCTTAAAGCAAACAGAAGCACCTTGGTCAGTGCCCTGTGGTCCCCAGAAAAGCCAAGGGGGGACCTTTTCCAGTGGCGGATCAGCCCCGTGACCATGGCCCGAGGGAAATGCTAGTGGCCCACGCCGGAATGGAAAAAAAAAAAGAGAGAGAAAGGGAAAGGCAGGCGCATAAACTGTTTACTGGGCTTGCCGTGGAGGGCGGGAGCCAGAGCCGGGAGGAGTTGCAGTCCACCGGGGGCCAGGAGGCCGTTCAGGACAGAGGATAAAGCCTCCCCCAGTAGAGACTGGTTTCCTTCCCTGTCCCCGAGCGGGCCAGCCTGACATGGAGCCTGTGCCACCCGATGCTAATCGATGCACTTGCTCGCCATGATGGGAGCCTGGAGCTACCCCAGCCTCTGAATCCAGCATCCCCGGAGCAGCAGGTTTGGTGTTTTCATCCTCTGTCCCCCAACAAAGGGCAGTTTGTGGTGGAGATGGGGCTGGGCTGGCTGGCTCAGGCACTGGGTCACCCGGAGTCCAGCGCTGTGGAGCAGGCAGCGTAGGGGAGGGCAGCTCAGGAAGGATGGCTTGGGTTTACTGGTGCTGTTTGGATGGGAGCGGTGGGTTGGTTGGTGATGAGGACTTGGTTGTCAGCATGATAGGTCTGGGTCTAGTCACAGAGGGGGCAGCAGTGTGGAGGGCTCTGCTTGGGCATGGAGGCTTTTCGGGGCAAGAGGCAGCCTGGGGCAGTGGGTAGAGGCCAGAGCTAGGTTCTTGGAGAGGGGTTTTCCATTCCCAGCTCTGTGACCCAGGTGCAGCCTAGGAGCATTAGTTTCCTCTCCCAACTCGTGCCGACTTGGACCGTAAGAGACTGCGCCTTGTTTGGCGCTGGCACCAGGGGCTGTACAAGGAGGCTGCATGCTGTTGTTATGATGGTCCTGGTGCCTGGCCAAGCCTCCCAGAATTGAATAAACTCTGAAGGGATCCCTGGCTGGGGATGGAAAGGACGCCACCACAAAACGAACCACACAGCAGTCTCCACCGGGACCGAACGCGGGGGGTTGGCTGCCGTGCACATGACCGAAATAACCCCCTTGCTCTCTCTTAGGCAAGCTCCTGGGCTCCTGCTTCACTATGCACCAGCTTCTGCTGCTGGCTTCTGCCTATCTCTCCTCCCTGCCTGCTGCCTTCACCATTTACCAGAAGGCAACTGGGAATCCAGGTGCGTGCGTGCGCGTGCATGTGTGTGTATATGTAGCTGCCTCGGAGCTGGATTTGCCTGTTGGAGATGGAGGAACGGGGGGGCTGTTTCCATCCCAGCTTGTTGATGTTTAATGACATGGGAGGGTCAGCTGCAGTTTGTGCCCAAGGGCAGCCCTTTGGATCCGAGACAGAAGTTCAATAAACTGATTTAACTTAAATCAGTTAAGTCTGACACCGCATCCCTTCAGGTTTAGCTTAAACCGATTTTGACCATTTTTTTGAAAGCAGTTATCTGGACTGAACTTCTGTTGTGTTACAGATATGAACTGGTTTGCAGTCACTGATACTGGTTTACGTGTCATTTCTGTACCTAGCCTTATTGGCTTGCACCAATCTAAAACATCCCACCATTTTCAAATACAGCCCTCTTTTTCTTTCAAGTCAAAAGTAGACGGACCCTGTTGACAACAGGGGAAGGGCTGGAAGAGCAAGAGGCCTGTTGAAAGTCTGGGAGGCCTGGGCAGGCTGGGATTCGAGAGGCATCAGTGAAGAGAGACAAGGCTGGAAGAAAAGGGGATGGTGGGAGTCAGGAAAGGGAAGGGGCTGGGAGGTGTCTGGGATCTAGGGTGAGGATTCCTGGGCATCCTCCGAGCAGTGCCTGAGCGGGATGGGATGGAAAGAGCAGGATTGAGGGATGCTTCCAGGGGTGCCCCGGGGTGGTGCTCACAGCCCGTGTGCCCTTGCAGCGGCTGCCCCGCGCCTGCAGTACCTGCTGGAACCGCTGCACGAGGTGGTCCACACCCAGCGCGGTGCCACGGTCACCCTGCCCTGCGTGCTGCGCTCCCTGCCCCCCAGCTACAAGGTGAAGTGGAGCAAGGTGGAGCCGGCCGACTTCCTGGAGAACATCGTCCTCATCACCAATGGGGCTCAGCACAAGAACTACGGGCACCTGGGCGCCCGGGCCCGCCTGCGCCGCGGCCACCGCCTCGATGCCTCCCTCACCATCACCAACGTGGCGCTGGAGGACGAGGGGCGCTACCGCTGCCAGCTTGTCAATGGCTTGGAGGACGAGAGCCTCTCCCTGAGTCTGAAGCTGGAGGGTGAGAAGCGAGGCATCCCGGGGGCTTGATGGTGGAGACAGCTGGCCCGTTCCCTCGTAGGAGGCCATGCATCCCTCTCAATCAAGATAGGCTGGCCCCAGATGCTGCTTGCTATTTGCCTGGGGCAAGTCATGTCCCCGCTCTGTGCCTCGGTTTCCCTTCTGGCTGTCTTGTTATCCCACCAGCTCTTTGGGGAACACAAGGCCCAGCATGCCTTTCACACCCTCTCCCCCTAACTCCCCAGGTGTCGTCTTCCCCTACCAGATGGGCAACGGGCGCTACAAGTTCAACTACTTCGAGGCCAAGCGGGCATGCGAGGAGCAGGACTCCCGGCTGGCGACCTACCAGCAGCTGTACAGAGGTGATGGCGGCTTCTTCTCAGCTCACTGTCCTCTCAGTCCCACCCCGGGCACACCCCGCTGACTGCCCCGCTTGGGCCTGCAGCTCTAGAACAGCTGTTAAATGAGCAATTTGCTGAACCAGATGTGGGAGGGAGCGGAAAGAACGTAGCAGAATAGCCAAGAAGGGCGCTTGTACACGTTGCGCATTGCAGGCAAGGGAGCAAACAGCAGAGCAGCAGAGCAGGTTGGGAGCAGAAAGAAGAGCAGATCAGGCAGGGGCAGGGGATCGGGGTGGCACTCAGGGAGGGTGTGGGGCTGATTTGTTGGCTCCCACCGACATAAAATATACCACTAGTTTCCATACAGCCCCCTTTTTCTTTTAAGTCAAACCTATTCTCTTGGGGGAGGCTTGTCTGAAATGTTGACGGAAATTATTACTGATTTCCCCCCCAAACCGTAGTTACGCTTTTATTAAAAGGATGTTTTCCCCCCAATATTATCATTGAATTTGGCAGTTTCCATTTTTCCCCCCCACAACATGAAAAAGCCCCAAATTGGCCTTTTTTAAAACTAAAAAGCATCAAATGGCATCAACAGACTAATCCATCTGCCATCGTTACCACATTTTCTGGATTTAATGACAAATGCACTTTATTTTACCAAAAAGATGGATAAAAATCCCTCAAAATATTGAAAAAAATTAAACCAATTTTTTTTTTTGGAAAAAAGGTCTTATGTCCTTTTTTCACGTGTTTTGACTGTCTCAACGCTTTCTCTTACCTTGTTTGAGTCATTCTATGGCATTTCTTCTGCGTTAATCAGCGTAGCGGTTCCTAGACGGGGCTTTGCAAGCCTCTGGTAAGCCTGTAGGGCAATGGTAAGTCCTGTGGGTGGGTTTATAACCAGGGCTTATATTTCCCAATCCCCTCTCTGCTCTTCCCACTATGTTGCAGTCCCTCGCAGAGCTGGGTGTAGAGCCCACCTGATGCCCCACTCATTTCTCTAACCCTTAGCCCATGCTGCCTCTGGGAGCTGAAAGCAGCATCCCCTTTGCACCATGCAAGATGCCAGGTAACAGGGACCCAAACCCACTTTGTATTTAAGGTGCCAGCTCACCTGGAGCTGCCTCTCCCTTGCGGTAGGATGGGTAGCGATGCCCCAGCTTCCCTTGTACTGACCTTTTCTGCCCTCTCTTGCTGGCTGGATCCGCAGCTTGGACCGAAGGGCTGGACTGGTGCAATGCAGGGTGGATTCTCGATGGCACAGTCCACTACCCCATCATCAACTCCCGTGAGCCTTGTGGGGGACGCCTCCTCCTCCCGGGCGTCCGGACCTATGGGGCCAAGGACAAGCAGAAGGACCGGTTCGATGCGTTCTGCTTCACCTCCGCCATGAAAGGTGCGTCCAGGTTGAACACGGGGAGGGAGAAGCAATGGCTAATCTGGGCTGGCCTGCGTGGAGGTCCATGGAGCCAGGTGTTGTGTTGCCTGATGGAGCTGGCTATTGCCACCCCCTGGTTTAGGTCAGCTTCATCTTCTAGTCTACGTCTGTGCTGTGTCGGCTTCATCCTTTGGTCTCCCTTTGAGTGCCTTGTCCCAGTCTGAGCTGGCCCATGTGTCCCACCTCATCCACCACCCCCTCCTTCTGCTCCCTGCTCACTGGTGCCATTGCCACCCCCTTCAAGAGCTGAGATGAGCCTGCTGGTTTCCAAGCTAGGTCCGAAGCACCACGAGGACACCCTTTTTTTGGCACCTGACAGCTGATCTGTAGCATCCTGTCCTCGTGCCCTCTAGCCCTGACGCCCACTGTCCCATCCCCCTTCTCATCCCCCAGGCCGGGTCTACTTCATCCGCGGCCACCTCAACTTCAAGGAGGCCGGGCAAGCCTGCCGCAATCACGGCGCCACCATCGCCAAGGTCGGGCAGCTCTACTCAGCGTGGAAGTTCTCCCAGCTGGACCGCTGCGATGGGGGCTGGCTGGCGGACGGCAGCGTGCGCTATCCCATCACCATCCCCCGGGCCCGCTGTGGGGGCCTCCCAGACCCCGGCGTCCGGAGCTTTGGTTTCCCCAACAAGGAACAGAGGACGTATGGGACCTACTGCTACTCGGTGAAGTAGGGGTTGAGGGCGGGACGACAGGACATGCAGCAGGGGGGTCTCTGCCCTTCATGCCTGGCTACCCACCCAGGGCTTGAGATGTGCATCTTGCATACGTACTTCTCTGTCCCAGTGGGTCTCCATTCAGTTTGCGGTTCCCTCGCACTGGTCCATAAGCATCCATTTTAGCAGGACACAGATGACTCCCCTCCACTCCTGTGGCCAGGGTCCACGGGCTCTCTGCCTTGCTCCGGGAAGAAAGTCTGGTCTCCACTGCTGGGAATCTGGCCTGAATTTCACCCCTCAGTTTGGGGGCTCAGGGCCACTTTGCCCTGAATTTGGTTGTTTGGGTTTTTCTGAGCATGCAAATGTTACAAATTAACGAGTTTGACTAATTGAATTTGTCCTTGTAATTTAATAAAATGATGGTAAATCTGCCCCCAAAATAGCACCTTTTTTTCCCTCCCCTCTGTGTTTTTTACTTGCCTGGAGATGTAGCCTGATCTTCCTTGAGCTGATGCTAGATTTTGAACCCAAACCCAGCAGAGTTCAGAGGACATTTGGCTGCTCAGGCTTCAGCCACAGCGCTCCTGAATGATGGGTGACCTTTCCTGTATGCCAGCAGTGGAACAAGCATGCGTCTTCCCCGGCTGTGCATCTACATCCAATGTCTGGGTGGAATCCAAGGCTGGGTTTGCAGCGTTAGAAGAAATAGCTGCATGGATCCAGAGTTTGCCCCGATTCAAACCTCCCCGAGGTTCAGACATGCTGGTTCAATCTCTCACCAGCAGCTCGCAAAGCAAAAGATCCCAGAAAAGCCATTCTGAGCTTGCTGACAGTCCTACCCCAATTGCTTCCTTCCCTTGAACCCTTAGCGCTATTGCAGTAGCGCTTGGTTGCACAGACGGACTGCAGGGCTCCCTGGGGCTGGGTGCTGCACAAACCCGTGCTGCTGGAAATCAAAAGGACAAACGGGGTGTCTGCGTATTCCCATATTACTGAGCAGGCTCTGTTAAATCAAGTAGCTCAACCCAGGTCCTACAGGAAACCCATGACTGTACAGAACCCAGTACTGCTACAGCTGTTACCCACAACCCCGCCTTTCTAGAGCTGGAAAGCTTTTCTGATGGAGCTGTCAGCTAGGAGCATGTTGGGATAAAATCCACAACTTGCTGCTGAGCTCATGATGCCACTAGTTCAATTCACTAGTCTAACCTAAATCAATTAGATTCGAGTGAACATCAAACCAGGTCTATCTTAAACCTAGTTCCACCATTTTAGACCCATCTATGCATGCCGTACTTCTGTATGGTTACAGATTTAGATTAGCTTCTGATCACTTAGCCCAGTTTGTGTGCAATGTCTGTATCTGGCCTGGATGTGAGCACGGCGAAGAGATCTGTAGCCAGCTGAGTCTGTCGGGAAGGCATTTAGCTCTGCTCTTTGTGGTGACACAGGGATCTAGGACAGAAGTTCAATAAACTGATTTAATGTAAATCAGTTAAGTCTGATACTGCATCCATCCAGGTTTGGTTTAAACCAGCGGTTCCCAATCTGTGGTGCACGTATCACCGGTGGTACACAGACAACCCGTCAGTGGTATACGTTAACAGATTTATTATAGTTACTTTATATGACGCAAATTTGCAGGTGGCACTTAAGGTTGTATTGTTTTAAATAGGTGGTGTGCCACTTTCAGAGTTTGGGAGTCTCTGGCTTAAACCAATTTTGGCCATTTTGAAAGTGGTTTATCTGTACTGAACTTCTGGGTCAGGGACAGAAGTTTCATAAACTGGTTTGACTCAAATCAGTTAAGTCTGGTGCTACATTCAGCCAGGTGTGTTTTAAACCGGTTTCAGTCATTTTGAAATGGGTTATGTGCACTGAACTTCTGTTCTGTTACAGGTTTAAACCAGTTTCTCATGACTTAAATGTTGTATGTGTAATTTCTGTCCCTACCCCTGTTGTGTTACAGATTTGAACCTGTTTCCAGTCACTTATACTGATTTATGTGTAATTTCTGTCCCTAGTGGGTGTCTCCACTGGGAGGCACTGCTGACCTAGCTGTGCCTGCCCAACCCTTGGCACTAGTGTAGGGAACAGGAGTGTATTGCTTTTAAGGGGTACAGGGATGTATTTGGTAGCTGTTTTGGTCTGAAACAGAAAGAAATGCAAAACTCTAGTACTCTTGGTTCAGAGAGTACTAAAATACCTTTTATTAGACCAACTAAGAAATCACAAAAAATGATCTTTTTCTGAAAGTTTTTGGGCTCATGAAGGGCATGTGACCCCAAAAGCTTGCAGAAAAAGATTATTTTTTTGCAATGTCTTAGTTGGTCTAATAAAAGGTATCATCTCTGAACCAAGAGTTCTTGCTTTTAAGTGTCACTTTCCCTCTTTTATTTGCTCTTTATTCTACTCTCGCTGCCCTTGGCTTTTACCAGGAGGTGCAGAAAGGGAGGAGAGAAAAACATGCATTTCCACATCATTTCCCAGTGAAAATTTTCCCTCCAAAGCTAAGGAATCCAGGTGGGCTCAGAGAGTTTAATTTTCAAAATAAAGCATCCTGACTATGGGAGCTGGGCTTTTGAAGGCCCGGGGTGCATCTTGCCCTCTCGTCTGTCCCCGCTCTGTCTGAGGCTCTGTGTGGGCAGCTCGGACTGCTCAGACATCAGCATCCCCGTCCTGCAGGAGCTAGGTGCTGGTTTGGAGATACCCCAAGGAAGGCACTGAGGCAGCAACTGAGGCTGGCAGCGGACCAGGTAAGGACTTGCTGCATGGGTAAAGCAGTTAAGGGCACTTCCAAAGCAGCTGATGAAGTAGGTTGTTGTCTGCAAAAGCTCGTGCCCCTCTGAACCAGTTAGTCCGTATGGTGCCCCCCAGCTCTGCTTCTTGTGTTTGGCTTTACAAAGCATCTTCCCCATTCCAAGCAATACTGCAAATACCACCCCTCCCACCTGTCTCCTACTGGGACCGTAAGTATCTCAGGGCAGAGACCCACTGTTTTGTTTTCTGCTTACCCAGTGCCTAGCACCGCCGGGCGCTTGTACATGTTCATGACCTTGTCTAGATCAATATATTCTTGGGGGGGGGTTCATCCTGCAATGTAGCATGATGATTCCCGCAACTATTTTGCATATTACAGGTTTAACACTCACAATTCATAAATGTGCTTTTATAAGTAAAAGAGGCTAGAGGGCACCTCATCACCATACTACCCGCATGACCTTCTACTACTAATTTATAGCAGGGGCCACTTTTGTGCTGGCAAATGTGTCGTACACAATACTTTTTGGTTATAAAATAATGAAGCAAGAAACAGTCATATTGTAATAAGCATTCATATTATTGGAATACTGTTATATATTACTATATATGAATATGTTCTATTCAAATTAATATATTATGATATTAATATGAATAGAATACAACCCCTGGCCAGCCCCCGAGGGTTGGGGGGGACCCAAGCTCACTGTGGCATGCTCTCACCGTCCCCATTTTCAGGGAGCCTGGTGCTGCAGTTTCGGGTGATCGCCCCAAATTCCCAGCAGCCTGGCTGAAGGGTTCAGGTGGGATGGGCCCAAACACTCTGCCCTGCCTCTGAGACACGGCCAGGAGGCTGGAAACAGAAACAGAGAGGCTTTCACCTCTGCTCTGAAACAAAGCAAACCACGGTCTTCTCCATCGGTTTATTTGTTTTAATATCAGCAACAGCGTAAGAAAAAAAAGTAACTCACTTTGAACAAGGGGTGGAGGAACGGGGGTTTTTGGACCTGGCTGTGATGGAGGGGGCAGTCCCCATCATCTGGACCAGATGCTAGCCATGCTCCTCCCTTCTGGGCTGTTGGCTACTGGAGCCGAGGTGCCTCATCTGGGCTGGCCCTTGACCATCTCTTGACTTACCTACCCCTACTCAGAGAGCAATGCGGTAGGGGCGTCTGTCCTGCTGAGCATCTACTGGGGAAGCTGCCTAGCAGAGATGTGGCCTGCAATAGTAGAAGCTGAACGATGGAGCTTTCTAAGTCTCTGGCTGGCATGAGCAATGCCAACTCTGAGAAAACAGAGCTAGAAGGGGCCTTGAGAAGTCATCTAGTCCAGCCCTTGCTGCTGGCTGCATGGGCCCCAGGGGTTTGGCTGGCCTTGCTATGCCAGGCATATGCTTTCCCTCCCTTTCTGCCTGTGAAGTGGGTTTTGATGAAGCCCAGTGCTCTGGAAGTGTAAAGGGGTCTCATTAGGCATGGGAAAGACATGCTGAGCATCTCCAGCTGGTGAAGAGCTGACCTCAGCATCCAGCACTGTGCCTGCTTTGCACCTCCAGCATGGGGTGGGGTGGGGGGTGGGGGTGTTGGGAATACCCTTTCCCTTGGCTTACTTCTACACTGGGCCCATATTTATATGGGAAGTGTGATTTATTTTTCTACAGAGCCAAATCAGTTCCAACCAACTGAAGACTTGAGGAGCTGAATGCCAAGGTATGAAGAAGTGCATACGTCCGCTGGCTGGTGAAAGCGACTCCGCACACCATCACGCAGCTCTGTTCAGGGGTCGGAGCTTGCATCGTCCTCGTCTCCAGCAGCCATTACAGTTTGGGAGACACAATACTCTTTGCGCAAAGTGAAAAGCTACGTTTTATGTTGCTGTTGATTTTTTTTCTTTTTTTTAAAAGGGAATCTTTAGTTACTAGGCTTTTTTCTTTATACAGATATCAACCAAACGCACAGGGGGTGGAAGGCATCGCTGCGGTGTGGGCTGGTGCCCAGGCTGTGGGGCTGAAGCCATCCCCCCACATGGTTTGCAACCAGCTCCAGTGACAATGCCCCGGAAAGTGAGGTCTTCCCTCCTGCATCCAGGCTCAGTCCTCAGGGGTTTGAGTCGCACCTGGAGAGCGAGACAAGGACAGAAAATGTGGGTCAGACATCTCTCCTGGTGCTGGCATAGTTAGGTGTATTATACATCTAGAAGAGCCATTCAATCCTCTAGTCTAGGGCACAGAATTACACTGTGTTATTCCTGTATTGAGCCTAGTAACTTCTGTTGGGAGGAATGGATCTGCCAGAAGCATGGCCCTCAGGGGCTCCCGCTCTTTCAGCCCCTTACTCAAAGCAGGATCATCCTTGACTAAACCATCCCAGTCTAGTGTCCGTCTCATCTGCTCTCGAAAACTTCCAGGTTTGAGATTTCAACAGTGTGTCCTGGTTTCCAAGAAGGCTAATGGCATCCTGGGTTGCATTAGTAGAAGTGCTGCCAGCAGGTGGAGGGCAGCGATTCTTCCCCTCTGTTCAGCACTGGGGAGGCCACATCTGGAGTCCTGTGTCCAGTTTTGGGCCTCCTGCTACAGAAACGATGTGGGCAAGTTGGAGAGTCCAGCGGAGAGTAACAAAAGTGGTTGGGAGTCTGGGGGACAGGACTTCTGAGGAGGGGCTGAGGGAACTGGATTTATTTAGTCTAGAGAAGAGAAGACTGGGAGGAGATTAATAGCAGCCTTCAGCTCCCTGCAGGGGGTTGCAAAGAGGATGGAGCTGGGCTGTTCTCAGTGGGGGCAGATGACAGAGCAAGGAGCAATGGGCTCAAGCTGCAGCAAGGGAAGATGAGGCTGGGTCTTAGGAAAAACTTTCTCACTAGCAGGGTGGTGAAGCACTGGAACAGGTTCTCTGGAGAGGTGGTGCAGTCTCCATTCTTGGAGGTTTTTAAGACTTGGCTCAACAGAGTTTTGGGTGGGATGATGTAGTTGGGGCTGGTCCTGCTTTGACCAGGGGCTTGGACTAGATGTGACCCCCTGAGGTCCCGTCTCATCCTCATTTTCTATGACTGCATGAATCCACCACCTCCCTGCACACCCTGATCCCTGCCCCAGAGTGACCAAGTCCTTCCTCATCTCCAGCTTCATTTTTCCCTGCTGTCATTTGGGCCATTGCTCCTGCCCCAGTAGCTGCAGAGGATGGTCCGTCTCCATCTTGTATGTCATTGCCCTTCAGGTGCTTGAAGATTGTGATCAAATCCCACCCCCTCGGTCTCATCTTCTCCAGGCTCACAGGCAGAGATTTGGACCGATCACTCCCCTTTGGGAGTTGGAGTCAGGGGTTAATCCACCCTCAGCTTTTCAGCAGAATGCTTTTTTCAACCCCCAAATGCTGCTTTTCATCCCAATTCACAGGTATGTGACAACTGCAGGGATTTAACCCTGTGGTGCAGGCACTCACTGGGCAGGCAAGCAAGCTGGGGCTGCTCCCACATCCCCTCCTCCTGGCACCGGATAATGGGTGAGTGGCGCTGGGTGAAGCCCTCCAGGCACCGGTACCGCACGATGGAGCTGATCTCGTAGCGTTGCTTTGGTTTGCCGAACATGCGGGCATTGGTCACCTCTGGTGGGGAGCTGCAAGACACTGGGAGGGGGGGAAGGGAAGGCAGGCAAAGGCAAGGATAGGTGCTGGGCTTATGGCAGGGATGACCTTATAATCCCTCCAAAGTCCTGGAGGAAGAAGAGTCCCCTAAGCATCCCATTGCACCGCTGTCTCCCTGCTCCACCCACTTGGGACCCACAGACCATGTGAGAGGGAGTGGGAAATTTCCCAATTTCTACCCAGATAATATTAGGAGGATTTTTTTGTTCTACATGTCTGGCAAGATGCTTCAGCTCCTCTTTTCCACACCAGCTGTACCATTTGCACCCATTTCATCCGGTTCTCTTTGTAGCCCACTAGAAAAATGAGTCCTCGCCTACCACAGAGGGGAAAACAACCTACTCTGGCTGCCAGGCAGCTGGATGTAGGCATCACAGGGGCCATGCTGTACAATGGAGAGAGAAGGTCCAGATGTTGCTAGAACCAATTTTGGGATTACAGCCAAAGAATAAACCCTGAAACTTGCCCTTGAATATTTTTGAGCATGTTTCACCTGATCAGCGAGTCATAACTTTCCAGGGGGCTGAGTGAGGTTGGTAAAGCCCCTTCTTTTGCCCAGCTGGCCAGCACATAGGGTTCATGGGGCCTGGGGAGTTCAACTTTGCCTCAAAAAATCACTGAAAATGATCGTTTCTCATGGAAATGTCCCCTGTGGGGGGAAACCCACAGCTTCCAGTTCCATGCTTGCAGAAAAGCCCTGCATGGGATGCTTACCTAGCCCCATTTTGCACGTATAAGACAGGTGGTAGTTGCAAGGCACATCACTCCATTGCCCCCCATCATGCCACACGATGACCACGCAGTTCTCTCCGGATAGGAAGTAGCTGTCGGGCTGCCCATGATGCCAATTCTCATAGAGCTGTCAAAGGGCAATGAGGAGCGAATGAAAAAAGCAGCCAGGGACTAAAGCATGCAAAAAGTGCACGTGTTAAATGTCAGGAGACAGGACTGGGTCTTGGGTATGGTCGTGGAGGAGCAAACCCTGGTTGCAAGGCTGGTTCAATAAGCAGCTCGGTTTGCTGAAGTTGTACTCACTGCAACATGGAGGGGCTCTGGATGATTCTCACCTAGGTGCTGTGGCTGAGCTCTGGCATTGCTTTTAGAGCAGCATTTCAGTGGATGAGGAATCCCCCATATCCCTTGGGGAGCTGGGCCCCTGGTACAGACCTGCCCTGTGCCGGATTTACTCGGAGCACTAGCTGTGTTTGCAAAGGTGCAAGACAGGATTCTGGAAGGCACATCAGGGCTGATCCCGAGGCAACCCATGGGAGAGTGAGCACAGTCCCTACTATACCCTGCCCTTCATCGCAGCCATCCTTGGGGTGGAAAAGTAACAGCATGCACCAGCAGAGAGGGAAGGGTACTGCACCCACTGCATGGTGCGGCAGAAGGACAGCAGCCCAGCCTGGAGCATGGCTTGGCTTGTGGGGGAGACACCGGGGGTCTCACAACCAAGAATTCGCACGAGGCCTAAGCATTGGTACTAGGTTTTTAATAGACTCAGTCATATAGGGCTGCCTGGAGAGCCGGGATTACAGCCCATATGAGTCCACGCTCATATGCACATGCATTCACACATGTGTATGCACACACACAGTGCTGTAGGCTAGTGTTACATGTGCACATATACACACACGCACACACTTTGCTGCACATTATTATTCGGTTGTGAGTGCTGGATACTTAAAAAGCAAAGGTGAGTGACTCTGCTCTTTCTCAGAACGTGGCTGCTACCAGCACCACAGCATCCAGCACTGGCACAGTTGGCCAGCACCGACTCAGAAACGCAGACCCCTGAGGCCTGGACCACCCCAGCCACAGCTTCAGGATTCAGCATAGGCCTCCCAGACTGGACAGATGAGGCTTAGCTTGTGCAGGAGAGCAAGGTCTCAGCTCAAGAGAGTTTGGCACTACTTAAGCAGCTTGTCCTCTGGAGCACTGATACCATAGACCCCTGGAAGCAGGAGCTCCAACTGAAGTGTCTGATTCACACCTGCAGGTGGGGAATGGGTTCCAGGTGATGGGAAGGAATAAAGGCTGTTGATGGGGCTTCTATTCTTTGCTTGGTATCCGGCGCAGTGCTGAGTGCCAGGGACTTACCAAGGGACTCCCATCTGACCACTGGAAATCGCCCTCAATCGTTCGATCGTTCAGCCCGATCCACTGATACTCCCTGTACTGATCTGGAAGCCACAGGGGTTTGCAGTTAGGGTTGGGAGAATAACATAACAGGCACAGCCAGACTGGACAGGTCTGTCAGTCTTGGAAACACGTGCATGGTTAGTAGGGAGTGATCATACATGCGTACAGACACATGGATTGTAGGGAACAATTGCACACGTGTGATTGGTGGGGAAAGATCACAGGTATGCACACACACGCCTGGTTGCTAGGGAATAATTGTGCTTATATGCACACGTATCGTTTGTAGGGAATGATCTGTGTCTAAAGGGGGTTCTTTTGGCTTCCTAGGCAAAGGCCTGTGCCCCCAAACAGACCCCATATCACAGCCCCAAGAAATTGCTCAGACATGCCTAGCTCTCGAGCAAACGCTCACATGCTGGACATCCAGCAACCCAGGCCTGGGGTCATGGCCAGAGATCCAGGGCCAGTACGACGAAGCCATCCACTCCTCCCAGCCATGGGCAGCTATCACATGGGGGAAGCCAGGGGGTCCCGTGGCAGAGACAGAGGCAGATGGCTGTGCAGCATCGGGTCCCTGGCACCTTGATTTCCCCCACAGCCACCAACACCCACCCTTGATCACCCTGCCAGCTGCAGCCCTGGCACAGTGCAAGCATGGCCTCCTCCTGGGACCTCTCCAGACTGGCATCGAGGGTCCCTCCTGTGCCAGCCTGTGGCCTTGGCCTCTCTCCTGCCCTTCAGGGGCCACCTGAAGGCCACTCACTGTTGATGAAGTCCTGCTCCTCAGGAGTCAGGATGTTAGCCAGGTGGCCACCATAGTGTCTGCACTGCATCTCTGCATCCTCCCAGCTCCGGCGGGTGGAGAAGTGCTTGTAGCAGGAGCCCTGGAAGCTGTCCCAGCCTGGGCCACACTTCTGCAGGTCTGAGGGGGAGGAAAAGAGGCAGGGGAGGGTCAGGACTACCCCTGTTACCGCCCCCCCCCTCCACAAAGAGGGGTAGAAAATTGGGATAGTAGTCATCAGCTAGGCTCCCCAGCAATTAACTGCTCATTAAAGGCAAGTCCTACCTCCCCCCGCCCCCCCCCCCTACACACACACCCACCGGTTTCACAGCAACAGCTCACCTGTCTCACAGATGTGTCCCATGTAGCCCGGCAGGCAGACACAACTGATGCCCACCTCCTCCTCGCTGCAGGTCCCACCATTCAGGCAGGGGTTGGGGATGCAGTCCTCTGAAAGCACAGGCATTCAGTGAAGCTGGCAGCCACACAGCATCCCCCCCAAATCCCACCAGGGCCTCGAGTCCAGGGGCCCACAGAGGACGTGCCAGGCAGACGGGGGGGGGGGGTTGGTGCTCAAGGTCTCTTACACACCCACACACACATACACACTCACATATTATGCATGTGCTCATGGCGCTACCCCCTCCCCCCCCTTAAAACTGAGGACCCCTCAAAAACTACTTTGCACTTGGGCTTCTTGCAGACTCGTCACACTGTGGATACCTCTCCTTTCATCTGCCTTTGGGTTTTTTTTTGGGGGGGGGGGGTGCCTTCAGTGATCACAGGCATGCTCTGGCAGGCACTTTGTTGGGCCTGATCCTGAAACCTCAGAAACAGGCCACCCGCCAGGCAATAGACCCCAAACAGCCATTTGTGGTAAGTTTTTTTGGAGGTTGGGGGGCAATACAGTGTCCCAGAGCCCACCTCAGAGCGTGACACCCTCCTCCCCTGTGGCCCTTGCTCACGATCAACCTAGTGCCATTGCAGTCGGGTTGCTGGGTCACCTGGGTTCCTTACCTAACATGCTTCCTCCCACTGTCCCCTTGAGCAAAGTCAGTCTCCGTGCCTCAGTTTCCCTACCCCTGCCCCCCTCCCACCCAGTCTTTTGCTTGTCTCCAACCTTAGCCTTGCCAGGATTGCTGCAGTGCCCACCCCATCCCATCCCTATCCTGTCTGTTCCCTGGGTCAACAGAGGCAAAGTGACAGCGCCAGAGCCGAGCTGTCCCACCATAAGGCTCCGGCAGCACATAATGTCCCTCCGGCCCCTCACTGAGGCGCTCTATTAAGTCCTGCCCACATCCTCAATGGAGCGCAGCAGACACCTTGATGCTGGGTCAACTAATGGCCCATGAGCAGCCTTTGCAAGCCCTGATGCTGGCAGCTAAACGGGGCAGCGGATGTGTGCTGCATGGCTGCCTTTGCGGTCACCCCATCGTCCTGGCCTGTCTCCCCAGCCACGGCGCCATCATCCTTCAGGCGCAGCTGTCACCTTAGATGATAAGACATGAGGCTTGTGCTCTGAGACGTTGCGGCTGCCCCTTCCCGGGTCCTAGCCTTGCTGGCTGAAGT
>JAGPOW010000863.1:832317-852883 GCA_030014935.1 Caiman crocodilus
TGCGTCCTAGCAGGCCCAGGAGGGCACTGGTATTACCTTCATGTACAGATGGGACAGGGATGCCCACAATGGCACAAGGCAGCTTTGGGCCCCTGAATTGCCTGGGCGGAGAGATGCCAGCACCACCCTCAAGAAGTTGAGCAAATGAGGACACAATGAACCTGTGCTGTGCTCCTTGCTACTATGACACTGCTGGTGGCAAGGCTCTAGCCTGGGGTCTGGGTGCACTTGGTGCAGCCAGTTCAGCTTGCTTTTGGCTCCTGGCTGCTGGTGAGCTCTCAAGGCCTTCGCCAGCGAGGTGCATAACACTCCCCCAGCCTCACCTACACTGAAGGGTTTGACCTTCACCCCCCAGTTTCTCAGCTCTCTGGTGGGAACAGCAGCACTACCCTACCCCAACAAGCAGCTAGCTTGTGCTGTGCTCAGGTAAAACAATAAAACAATTGGCAGTGTGGCCCAGGGGGATCAGTGAAGGCTACAAGCCTGCAAGATAGCATGTATGTAACATAACGTAACGTGTACAAGGGCCCTGTAATGTGTGCAAGCGTCCTGTGAGTCTACTAAGAGCATGATCTGGCCCCGAAAGAAACACATTTCTAAGGTCCTGCAGTTGCTGCTGGTGTTGGAGATGGTCTTGAGTCCGGGTCGCGCCTTGGAGACGCAGGAAAGCACATCAGCCCGCATCCTCAGGCATCAGCCTCTGATCCAGCTGGGCTTAGCTCTCAGATCAAACCTAGGCCTGCTCCCACTAGGGTTACTCATTTCTGAGATGCCAGCATAGGATGTGAGAGGGTCTTCATAGCTCTTTTGCTTCCTTGAAAGACCTGCTTTCTTTCAGGGGGAGTCCCTGAATAAAATTGCCTCCTATGGCTAGGCACTAGGGCCTGCGTGGTCCTGCTTGGGGTGAAGGGAAGCAATGGATTGATGCCACCTGCGTTTATCAATGGGTCAGATCTCATGCAATGCGAGCAAAGAGCCGTGAGGCCATCGGCAGCAAGAGGCGATGAGCACATGGGCCTCAGCCAGAAAGACGGTCTCTGCTCCTGGTCTGGCGCGGAGGTAACAGCACGCCGCATCATGGCTGGGACTTCTGCCTGACCGGGGCAAAGGGGCTGGGGCTTCTGGAAAGCACAAGAGACTGCTGGATGGCAGAGTCACACCGGAGCCAGCTCTCAGGGTGAGGACGGCAAAGGTATCTGGTCCCACTCCCCTCTGGGAAGCCACTGAAAGGAGCAGTTCCCCCTTCAGAGCTATCGCTGCCACACTGAGTGATGGAGATGTCCCTCGGAGATCTGGCTCCGCTCCCAGCAGTGGCGAACAGGCCTCGAAGGGGCTCAACCTCACCCTAAACACCAGTTTCTGGCTGCCTCAGAGAACCCCGGTGCCCTGTGCTGCATTTCCTAGGACTATAGCAAGGAACAGCACAGAAAGTGGTGAGAAATACAGCCCTGGCTCTGCACAAAGAACCTGGGAATGGCGCGAACATGGAGATCAGGAAGGTACAAAGTGGAGCTACAGCTCTGCTATGTCCACATTCACATAAAAGTGACAGCATAGAGATGCATTCCCTCCTGGCCCTTGCCCTTTCCTTTGACCGGAGAGACCATCGCACCCACAACTGCCGCTGAAGGACACAACAGCCGATCAGCCCAGGAAGGTGTGCAAAGATGAACTGGGTTAGACCCAGGCTGGGGAGGGAAAGCAAAGCCTGTTTGGGGGCAGTGACCCACAGCAGAAAGCAGTGTCTGTCTGTCACATCACAGGGGAGATGGGGGCCCACCTGCAGCAGGGAAAAGGGGACATGCAATGCCCTGCACCACTGGCGTTGCTCTGTGCACGTGCCCTGAGATATGGTACTGTGCCCATGCAGCTATTGAAAACTTTGGGAATAGGGGCTGTGTTATCAACGCCAACAATTTCTACTACCAGAGCACAAAAGATAGGTGCCCTTAAAATAAGAGGCTCAGAATGGGGTTGGACTTGATGGTCTACAGAGGTCCCTTCTGACCCTAAAAGTCTATGAAATCTAGCCCAGGGATTTCCAAACGAGGTCCTGCAGTAACCCGAGGTGGCTCAAGGTCCTTTCAAGGGCACCTGTGACTCTCTGCAGCGCTAGCACTTTTCAGGGCACCAATCTGATGTATATAGACACAGGAATGTCACGTTAAAACCCAATTCTGAGCTCTTTGCAATAGAAAAATTGATTTTAGATCACCATTAAATGAGCTAATTGAGCAACCAAAGGCGATCAAACTGGGCAATCATAAATGGAGACTCAAAGAGAGTGAAGGCTGCGATTCCTCACACGGTACAGCACACTCCGAACAAATTGCCCAACTGCATCATTTAACAGTGATCTAAAAAAAAATAAAAAAATCAATCCATGCCCTGAAGCAGTTGAAAGGTTATCAAATGTAGATATTCATCTAAATTTAATCTAAATCTAAAATTAGATATTTAATTCATCTGGGTTGCTGGATGTCTGGAGTTGTAATCTTAACATGTCGTATGAAAGAGGAAGAATAGAAGACTTGCTCTATTTTGTTTCCTTGGAGTTAAAAAAAAAACAAGTGACGCTGGAGCTGGCTTCTCCCCAGATGTGCTGTGGGTCTAATAAAGGTTAAGAACCACTGATGCAGCCCATGGCTCTTGGAGTAAAGTAAGGTGGATTAGTTCGTCAGTGGGAGACACAGGAAATTGCAAATGACACACGCACACACGCACACACAAAGAGGCAACAGACCAATAAAGACAAAGGAAGCAGAGATCTAACCAAGGCAGCTTTGTTCTAGAAAGCTTTTAATTCTCTTTATTAGTATCCTGGTTAGTCATAGTCGGTAGCTAGAGATTTAGCTTTTCTTTTCCCCTCCCCATTAAAAACACTTCATAGAAGTAGGAAAGCTTTAAAGTGCATGCAGGCTTCGACCCAATTTGTTTGACAAATATGTGCTTCTCTGGACACGAACCTTCCCTGAAGAGGAGAGAGAAAGAAAGGAAGAAAGACAGACGGACAGAGGAAAGCACAGCACGAAGGAAAGGCGTTTGGTTTTAGGGCCAGAGGCCAGGGGAAAGGGCTGCCCAGAGGGCCAAGGCAGCGCAGCTGTACGGGTTACCTGAGATGTTCGCCCCCACGCCCAGGCTGGCACGCTCGGTGGGAAGGATGGGCAAGGGATGGGCTGTGGTCAAAGGGGCATCGGTGAAGGGCATCCCCTCCAGCATGGAGCCGGACGCTGCTTCAGGCACCAGGCCAGGCTCAGGGCTGGCGGGGGGTCCGTCCCCCTTGGTTTCTCTGCCTGGGGTAGCAGAAGGAGATGCTGCAGATGGAGGCTGCACTGCCACAGTCTCCCGGGCCACTGCCTGTGTGTCGCTCTCCCCTGACAGCTCCTTACTGGGTGGCCCCTGGTCGGCCCCTGAGTGTTCAGCAGGGACCGTGGTCACCTTGGGCTCAGTGGTACCTGGCTGGGACCCGGGCAATGGAGCCCCCACAGTGCCCGGCTGCTCCTCGCCCGGCTCCTGCAGCCTGGGGGATACAGACTGCAAGGTGGCCGGGCTCACCGTGGTGCCCGTGGAGGCATCTCCAGAGAGCTCGGTCTCTTCGGGAGCGCCCGGGGGGCCGCCCAGGCTGGGGAAGTGCGTGCTGGTCAGCCCCGAGACCAAGCCTTGTTGGGGGGTGGCATGGGTCCAAGCAGGCTCTTCCTGCCCTGGTTCACCGGCCTTCCACAGCAGCGTGGAAGCAGCGATGGTCGAGTTCGCCAGCCCCAGCAAGTCCTGGCTGCTCCCGGCACTGGTGTTTGGAGTCAGCTGCTCCGAGACATCCCACTTTCCCCCCACAGCCCCCTCTGAGGCAGGGGCTGGGCGATCCTCTGGAAGAGAGTCCCTTTCTCCGTGCTTGGAGCCAGGGAAGAAGTCCGCCTCACCGCTCACTTCTGGCACATGGGTGATGTCCAAGGAACTGCCTTCTGCTGCAGCCTCCTCTCCACGCTCCTGGGAGGTCGCTGGAGATGCCAGGGCAGGGCCAGGTAACCCGCTGCGTTGGCTCTCATCCCTCAGGGACGGGGAGCCAGCAGCTGGGCTGAGCGTGGGTGCAGCTGTGACCGAGCCATCCGTGGGTGCCTCGGTGGGGTGGACGGGGTTCTGCAGGACACCGTCCAGTGCCAGAGTCCCATCGTCTTTGGAGGCACGGGCTGTCTCACCTGCTGACAAGGAGCCCGGGTGCACCTGGTCTGTGCCATGCTCCTCCCCTGCACAATCCAAACGACAGAGACAGTGAGCACGGGGCTGGACGAGTGCGGCTTGGAAGAGTATGTTCCCACCCAGGCCGTGGGGAAACACAGACGCTTCCAAGCTGTTTGCTGCAGCACTCAAGTCAAACCGTGTTTGAGTTGGGCAGACCCACCCCCTAGCTCCAGGCAGGCTCAGCCCTGACCAAACCCTCCCAGACACACACACACACCTCTGGTCCCCAGTCAGAAGTCTGGGGACAAAACATTGGGGCATTCGTGATGCAAAAGGATCACTGGGCCACCCCCAAAACATCAGTAGTTCCCTCCTTCAAGACAACATCCCAAGGCTGCACTGTTCCTACCCAAGCATGCACCCCTGAAGACAGCCCTAGCCTGAAGGGGCTTGTTAAAAGCTACCTTCCTCCTAGCTCTGCAGGTGACCCCCATCCACAGAGCAGCTGAGCATCAGCCAAGATGAAATGCAGGTGTCCTTATACCCCATATGGGCAGCTGTTACCCTCCTACCCAATAGGGGTAAGTCCTCTGTCTTGCCACCCCGAGCTCCTGAATCTTTTCTCCATCATGGCATTTTGCAGAAGGTGAAGGGGCTCAGGAGGGGCTGCAGAGCTACAGACACGAGGCCGGCATCAAAGCCACCCCCTTTTGCAGAGAACTTGAATCACCCTTGTGCCCAGCTCCCTGTGCCAACTAGAGCTGCCTCAGTGCTGCCCTAGCTCGCACTCCAGCTGCCTGGGACGCTGTGGTCTCGGGAAGCAGAGAATGGACCTAGGTTCCAGCCACAACCCACTCCACCCACTATGAAGTGGTGCAATGCTCTCATGCCAAATCCCACCAGCTAGGCACTCCTCTGTGCAGACATGGATTTTCAGAGGTCGCTTTTCACCCACATGCTGCCAGACAAGTGTCTTGACATCTCTATGCTTTGCAAGCCTGAAAAGTCTCAGCCCCCACATCACCCCCAAACCATTGGCATGACTACTCCTTAGTGACATCTCTGCGGGGCGACCTTTTCTCGGGGATGGCAGCGCTCCCAGGCCCAACCCGAGCTCATCTGATCTGCGGAAGCATGAAAAAAAATGACCCTTCCCTTCCCAACCCCTCCCAAATTGCACCCAGCCTCTCTCCAGCCAGGGCAGAGTTGAGCTGTGATCCAGGGTTTGGATTCTGGCTCACTCAACCCAGAGCAGCATTTTCAAAAGGATGCAAGTGACTGACAAACTTCAGGCTAAAGTGATTTAGGAGCAGGAGGGCTGAGTTACAGTCCTAAACCATTCCAGGTATGCCATGCTCCACCCCGGGTAAGTGAGCCTTGGGTGGCCATGGCTAGATGGCTGCTGGTACCTGAGCAAGCTCAGTTCAAGCTAACTGCGATGTGTCTACATAGCAAATCCAAGTCACTTAAGACCCCAAGTTCCAGTGCATTTAGAAGAGACCAAAGTGAGTGCCTGAGTCACTTTGGCAAATGGGAGAAGGGACCAGATTTGCAAAGCAGTTGCGTACCTATTTCCACTGAAACCAAATCAGGCTTTTTGGTGAATCCCATCTGTGGGCACCTCCATAAATGTTGCAATTCTCATCAAATCCTAAATCCTCAAGGCAGATTTTCCAATGGGGATCAGAGATGTCTAAACATATGATCCCTTTGGTGACTGCTACCCCCTCTGACTATGATCTTCATTTGTCTGTTCCACCTTGCAAAATTCAGCTCTGGAAGGTCAGTGATGGCTCCTATGGGACAGGCTGGGATTTCCTAAACCTCTTTGGTTTCTTCAACATGCTGCACCTGGGCATATGCCTTCCAAGCTACTGCCATGACCCCATTACTCAGGCACCGCCTCCTGACCACGCTAACAAGGATGCTCTACCTACCAGTCCTGGGTCTCTCTTGACTGGCCTCTGTGCAATTTCCACCTCTCCCCTTTTCCCCTGGCCAGGCAGGGCTCCCTGGCAGGGCACCACAGCTTATTGGGCCCCCCAGCTCTGCCTTGGAGGTGAAGGGGGTCTCGGGGGAAGGTGTGGCTGGTGGCAGATGGAGTCCTAGATCTGAGGACACGGAGTTATCTAGTGGGGCATGCCGGGACACGGGCACGCTCGCCTCTTCGGGGGCACTGCTTGGCTTTTCCCGCTCAGCATCCTGAAAAAAGGGGACGGAGTATATGGCCCCTCTTGACTCATTGTCCACTTCTGCTTGGGGCAGCTGCAGCTCCTCCATCCTCTCTGTCACTGTGACAATGTCCTGGAGGCCCCTGGGCTCACTGGCTTGGTGATTTTCGGGAACCTCAGTGAAAGAGCTGGGCTCTTCTGTGGGCAGAAAGAAAGTGGGATATTACTGCCTCATCCTGGCCCCTCAGCAGCAGGACCCCTTACCAACGATGCTGCCCTGGGGGGGTTCAAAAGACTGTAGTCAGCCCTGGTGCTCTCAGGGATCAAACCAGCCCAGCTGCCTATCCCCCGGCTCTGAGGCCAGGTGCACGCAAAAGGTCCCTTGATGCCACTTGGGTGCTGTGAATGGGCTTGGAAATGGCATCCTAATGGAGAATCAGGCCTTGAGATTTCATCGAAGAGCATGGCTAGGACCAATAGTCCATATCACTCCCAACCAGCAAGGATTTGGATGTGTGATACCTTTTATTGAATGAACTACATAGTGGGAAGGGATATAGACAAGTTTTCAGTTACCAAATACTGAGGAAGGGTGTATCCGGCACCCAAAAGCTTGTCTCTGTCCTTCCCAGCTATGTAGTTGGTGCAATAAAAGGTGTCACCCATAGAGATCCTTGCCTCTTGCATTTTTTCAGGACCATCGCAGGTACAGCAACACCCCCACTAGATGACCAGCAATCGGCTAACGTCTCCCATAGGGGCAAGTCCCAGGGCATCCCAGGGGAAACAGCTTGAGACAGGAGCAGCTTGCGGCATTTACAGCAAAAACACTTTTTCCAGGATCATTTCCCAAGCCAGGTTTGAGGCTCAAGGAGTCGCACCCCACCTGTGGCATCAGGGAGCCCGCAGGCTCTCCTGAGCCCTCACCAGGATTGCAGCACACTCGCGGCTGCAGACAGGTGCCAAAATTGTGCCCGTCGGTGATCTGGGCCACTGGAGCGGACTGACTCGCACCAGTGAGGGACGTGGACCATTGATTCCAATGGATTAGGGCCAGTTGACCCTGGAAGCATCTCCAGCTTGCTCTCTCCCACAGGGCAAAATGTGTCTGCGCCCAACAGGGCTCTGGCTGGGATATATATTTGGAGGGGAATTGCAAATTAGCATCAGCCTGCGACTTCTCTTTCATTCGGGACCACTGTCTTCTCTCTCTCGCACACACACTTGTGGTTCTGGTGCAGTTTAGACTGGAACAGGAGAAAACCCATTGAGTCCAGTAAGCCCCATCCTAGAATCACAGGAAAGTCAAGGCTGGCAGGGATGTTTAGTCCAAGTCCATGCTCCAAGCAGCAGCAGCCCTGTCTAAACCATCCCAGACCAGCAGTTTCTTTCTTCCTGGCTCTAATATCCCAGGTCAAGGCAAGGGAAATTCTCTTGTTCCCAAGGGGGACCTCACTGCAGTGCTTGGCCCCAATTGCAAAAGATGCTGCAAAATCTAGACCGGGCTGGTCCCCCGGCTCCCTACTCCGGCTACAGCACATGTGATCAGAGAGAAGAGAGTCCTGCCATCCGTGTTAAATGACACAGCAAAGGACAATGGGGCATGCAGGGGAAACGCCACTGAGAGCAGTTAGCGAGTGACAGCTGAGGGGGAAGTACAGCTTAGTGGTTAAATCTGATTTCATTGCAGGCTTGTTCCCATGCTCCAGCTCCCATTCCGCCTCTGGAGGTCCCTTCCAGCTGCTTCTCTGAATCTATGCAGCCGCTTGGAGAGAGAACTCGTATCTGTACTACAGCAGGCCGAGGGGAATGGCCCAGACACAACCACGTGCAGCAGATCACTCAAACACGGGGTAAAGTTTACCCTGGAGAGAAAATATGGTGGCTTATGCCAACGTGAGCATTAATTTGATACCTGCATGATGCAGGTATCAAATTTATGCCCAATTAGTTACTGAGCAGTAACGTATGTGCAGGTGCCTTACTGTGCAGTGACACTGTGGGTGTAGACTGGGGACTAATGTTCCAAGTCTGTCCACATACAGCGTTAATGTGCTTTAACGCCTCCACGTGTAGATGCCAGCCTATTTCCCATTTACCGTGCAGTAAATTTAAGCCAGAGTAAATGCATGTGTAAGTGCACCTAGAACGTACTGTAAGTCTCGCTGGAACATTGATCATCATATGCTGCAAGCACAAGCGTTGGTCAGAGTAGGCCTGACCAGCAAAACGGAGAGATGCATGAACTCCTTATGTCGGCAAAACTTGGTTTGTGGGTCAGACGGGCTCCCCTGCCAGGAGATGGGAGGGAGAGATGGCTGTACAAAGTGTAGCTTAGTCCAGGACCAGGATGAGAAAGTGAGATGGGAAGACCCAGGTCAGGATGTAAAACAAGCCTGTGGTGAAGGATGGTTTGAGATATTCAAGATATAGATGGAGTGCAATATGCAATTGGGTTTGATCGTTGGATAAAAGGAGACTTGGAAATCCAGGGAATTTTGTAGTGGCCTTGGGGAGCCTGTGTGGTGTTGTGCCAACTACCTTGTCATATATACAAATGCCTTAACTCATGGATTGATGTACTTATTAGGTCAGGACATGGCAGGGCCGGGCTTATTGACAATAAACCTGGCCCAATCTTTGCTACCGAACTGAGCCTGTGGTCGGTTTTAATCAGATTGATGCTGGAATCTCCTGACCGCAACTTCAAACACCGCAGCTCCTGAGACTTCAACACCCAACATATCAATAACACCCAATGACACACACCGAGTGTCCCTCACTCAGTTTTATCCCAGGGTAACCCAAGGCAAGGCAGGTCCCCTTCCTCTCAACTGCAGCCAGCCAGCTTAGGGGAATGAGGTTGTGCATCCACTCTTTGCCATGGATTAAACTCCAAATAAAATGACTCCACTGCACTTGGGTCACTTCCTAGGTGCTGCCAAAGTGACAGAAATAATGCAGCTTCTCTGGGTGAAAGCTGGCCCCAAATACAGCTTGTAAAACAGGGAGCATCTTCACCCAGAGCACCACTCTAACATGCCTCCAGCATCATTACTGAAACCAGTGGAAAGCATTCGAGCATCTCAGGCAGCAGAAATGAGCTCAGATGCTTCTTCCCAGCTATTTTGTTTTAGAAGCAGTCTGGGATATAAGGCAGAGAGTGGACAACAAAATCTATGGGAAGACTGGAGAACAAGGCTGGTAGGGGTTACAGTTAATACACCTTGGTCTGGTAACCTGTGTGTCTTCCCTTTAGCTTCCTGGTCTGGTTGCCTAAACAAGCACCTCTTTGCTGGCATCATGGACCTCTTCACAACCCTTGCAGCCTCTGCCCAAGAATCTCAGAGCGCTTGAGTGATATGAATGCACCAAGCCTTGTCCTTGATGGGACCGTACGGCCTCATCTGCTTTAACCATAAAGAAACTGAGGCCCAGAGGAGAGCAACTGAACTTCAGTTACTGGGTAAATGAACCGGGAATAAAGCCCAGAAGCCTCCATAGCTCAGCTTCTATTTTAACCTTGGAGGCACCTTCTTATCTCCCCACATGTCCAGTGGCCTAGGCAGATGGACCTTTATCTACCCACATATATCAGCTTTTATTGCCACATATAGATCTTTAAGTATAGTATACTGGTAAGAACCCTATTAATCTGTGTGAGTACTGGGAAGATAGAAAGAAGATAGGATCTAGCCATCTTTCAATCTAGCAGACAAAACCCTGATAAACTGCTTGTATCAATCAATCATCACTGCTACACAGAAATGATCTTATATAGTACCAGCATATATACATATATTTATCTATGTCCGCATGAATCAATATATCAGTCAGTGCTGTTGCTACTCACAGATCTTTCTCCCTCCCCAGCCAAGAGCCCTGCTAACCTGAATACAATTGCCAGGCACGGATCTTTTTTTTTTTGCCTATGCATATAGACAGAGACCTTCATTCTTAAAAATAAAATCTCAAGAACTAAATATAGCAGCCCCAGAAGCCCCTTGGAAGTGCATAATTTGGTTAGGATCCAAGAGCTGGGAATAGCGGCTCCAAGTAATTACTGAACCTGTCGCAGAACAGAAGTGCCCCATTTAGTCAAGCGAGACAGAAGAGTGGGATGGTAGGTAAGCGGAGACTCAGGCCAAGGGGCTGGGGGCCAGGAGGGAGTGGGCCCATGCAGAAGCTGGGAGAGGGGGAGCTGGGGCTTTACAGGAGACAGAGGCATGCAGGGCCCTGTCTGGAGGTAGTCGGGCTAATACCAGAGCCACAGACACCCGGAAAAGCAATGTGGATTCCTCCTGCTGGAGCTAAATTCGCCTCCTTTCCTTCAGCAAAGAGGCATGAACCAAAGCTATCTACCACCGCTGCAATACCACCCCGGGACGCAGACACAACCTAACCCAAATGATCAGCTACCACACTGCACCCAATCCTGACAGACACCGAACTCATGCACCAGACCTTCCCTGACACTGCCCGCGCCCCGAGAAGTCACAGGGGCATCACAGTCCTACCATGCAACAGCACCCAACTACCAGCTGTCGTAGGTACTTAGCGCCTCCAGGAAAAAACCAGACCTGCTTCGTCCTGCCATCTCCATGCTTCCAGCAAAGCACGTAGGAGCATCGCGAGCCCTTGTCCAGAGACTTCAGTCATTAGGCAACAGACACAGACCATCTCTCTCAACCCTGCCGGACAGCCCTATGCTGGGTGAGATTCTCCCCTGGGCAGCGGAGCAGCACCGAGCCCAGGGTCCCCGATGCTCCGGCAGGGCCTGGGGGTGGATGCCACCCCTCCCCGTGCACAGCCGCGGCCCAATCTGTAGCGGATGCCAGCGACGGCTGCTTTACCTCTAAAGCAGAACACATCGTATCTGCTCTGGGCATCGGGGAATCCCGTCTGATTCCGGAAGAGGAAGATGGTTTTGACTCCCGGCACGCTCCCTCCGCACCGCTCCCGCGGGGTGACGATGGGGTAGCGGACGCTGCCGTCGGCCAGCCAGCCGGGGCTGCAGTGGTCTAGCCCCCGGGTCCAGGCCGCATACAGCTGACCCGTGGTTGCTATCTCCGTTCCCAGCGCCTGACAGTGAGCCTTGGCCTCTTGCCACGTGAATTTGTCTGGGGCCGTCTCCAAAAAGATTTCTCCTGCAAACACAGAGGAAGGAGGGAGGCATCAGAGCCGGGAGGGTCCCTGTGAGGGACGGGGCCTGACAGCCCCTCTCCCTTCTCCCTCTTCTCCCACCCGTGGGCTACACGACACACCCCAGCATCAGCAGCCCTGATCTCCCAGCCCTTTGTCAGAGGCCGCCACTGCAATGGGGAAGTCGGTGTTTGGACCTGAACTTGGACCCCCCCAAGCCTGTCTGCTGCTGTCATGCAGACCCCTCACTACCTCTAAGCCAGACAGGTGCTGGGCTGGCTCTTGGGGATTCACTCGTTTCATGCCAATAGCACTAGTGTTAGTGCAATTGCACATTACAAGCAAGCTGGTAGACCCTGCTGCCTCCATGGCTCTCATGGAGGGAAGGTATGTGACATGCCCAAGGACACACAGGACATCAGTGGCAGGGAAGGGAATTTAGCCCCCAGTCTAAGTTTGAGGCAGATTGTTTTTACCACCAAGCCATCCTTCCCGACTGCCAATGAGAAGAGAAACTCTTGGCATCCAGGGCTCACCGAGGTGATTTCAGCCCCATGGAGACCATGCCTGCGACTAACAAAGCTGCAGGGCACCAAACTCATGTAAAATGAAGAGGGTTTAAGCACTCCACAGTCTGCTGAGAGAGGACGGGAGCTGCCAGGACAACAGGACAAGACCATCACATGCAGATATAAAGGACGATGCAATGCTCAGTGCACAAGCCGGGCAACATAGAGACAAGCCTCCCCTCACGCAGGGAGAGAGGGGAAGGGCAGGGCAGCCGGACCCCCCATCTCAATGCAAACCCACAATAAAATGCTGCATTGGATCCAGTCTGGGAATGCAGCCACAGGAGAGGATCTACTTTGCAGGGAAGAGGCTTTCCAAGCACAAGGCTGGGAGTGCCCATCTTCCCAAGCTGCCATCTTTCTCACTACTAGGAGAATCACGAATGCTTTTCCTCCACAGACCTTACAGCTACACCTTGGCTAGGTCTGGATTCAGAGGCACAGAAGGGGGAGGTGACCTTGCCCAAGGTCGCCCCAGTCCTGGCTTTGCTGCCAGGCTAGAAACCAGGTGTCCTGAGCAGGACTTAGCCCATCACCTTTTAGAAAAGGAGAATTAGGCTCCTAGATCACTTTGGAATATCTTTCTTGAGATCACCCTGGAAAATGGGGCTTCATTTAGGTCCTCAAAAGTAAATTTAGAGCAGTGGGGGCCAGGCCCATGCCTGGTCTGCTGCTCTGTTTTCTGCTCCCTACCCAATCTCCCACCTTAGCCTGTGTACATGGCATGCAGCAGATCATCTGTGCCCCTTGTAGCATGGGTGCTGCAGGTTGGCCACCCCTGACTGAGAGCCGCCAGGAGTGAGGGGTCTTTGAGGACTGAGGCTGTAAGAGCCTAAATCTCTTAGGAGACCAACCAGACCAGGCATATAGACCCCTTTGAGAAGGCAGCCCAGAACGTGTTGGAGCTCATGGGCTACGCTGGCAGTTGAGGGATCATCCAGACCCTTCCAGCACAGCTGTGGGGCTGTGGCAGTGGGGACAGACCGTGATTGTTTTGGAAAAGCCAGTGCTTTCCCTTTCATTTCTCCAGGTCTTCTCTTTTTCCTGCTGTCTGGCGAGTTTCTGTTCCAAAGGGCCCTGCCGGGCTGGGCAGACGGCGCAGGGGAAAGAATCCAAGCCTTTGATGTCTCCTCCAGCTGACCTGAACCCCTCTTTGTGCCCGATAAGTTCACATCCTGCCGTGACCGGGTGCCAACACCACTACGAGAACATTGTGACCCCAGCCAAAGCCTGCTCAGCCCTCCCAGAGCCACACTGGAGCTTGCCAGGCATCAGGGGGCAAAACCCCAACGCCTCATGTCCACCCCGATCCAGAACAGAGCAATTCAGCCCTCGGCAGAGCTGCCCACACCAGACGAGGACAGCCTTTTTGTCCTCAAAAATAATAAGACATCAGAGATTCAAGGACTTGGTGCCATCAGCTCTACAGGGCGGCAAATTCCACGTTACAGCTGTAATCCCATCTGTAGCACAAACCCTTGGGCATCACTCGGTGTGTGGATGAGAAGCAGGTGTCACTGGAGCCTCTGCTAGTTAGAAGCCCAGATCATCTCAGAGGCAGAAAAAACATAGGCATGCAGAGCATTACAGGGGCTAAATTCATCCTGGGGTAACTCAGTTGAAATCCGTGGTAGCACCAAGAAGTGCCTGGAGCCACCATCTCATTCCCAATATTGATACCAGGATAGGGGCTTGAAAGAGATTTAGATGCATTTTTGCCTGCCCTTTAGATGACAGCGGTCTGCAGCAGCCAGGATCACTCAAGTCGGCGATGCATAAAATGATATACGCAGGCAGGCGGTGTCACAGTTCATCCCATGAGCTTCATGCATGTGAAAACACATGGATGTCAGAACCCAGCGGAGCAGTACGTGCAGCAGTGATCTCAGGCATGACTTGTGTTGGGCCTCCAGGAAACATGCCAATCCCTCATGTGTGCTAATCACTAGGTAAGTTCCTGACCTGTAACGATCCACCAGACTGGCCTCTGTTCTGAGGCTGGGCATGTGGTGACCCACCAGCTCAGCATCATACATGTAATCCATCAGCTTAAAGCCACCCATAAAATGAACCCAGGCAGGACATACAATGATGCCTTTGGACTCATGTGACAACCCACCAAGTCCATATGGACTTACAATGACACATCAGCATGAAACATGCAACAACACGACAGACCATGCAACCATCCAGCATGCCATGCAAGGCAATGCTATAATACATAAAGAAATGCTCTCAAATAAGGCCAGAGAGTCAGGATTTTGCACTTTTCACATGCATAACTTAAGATGACCATCAATAATCAAGATTTTCTCACCCTCTGCACCATACATTAGTAATTCAAGCCATTTTCTGTTCTTCAAACACCCACCCACCAGATCCTAGACATGCACAGACTCCAAGCTATGAAGCGAGATGCATGGGTCGATCTCAGACCCTGGGAACAGAGCTGGGCGATATCACTGATTGGGCTGAAAAGTCCAATGTAAACCCAAACCTTCATAAATTCTGGTAGAAGACAGTGAATAATTGTGCCCAAGGGGGAAAAAAAACCATCCAGAATGGATGATTCCAGCAGCACAACCCTCAAATGCAACAAGACATATAATATTGGGTCGAACCAAACCTTTTGGGCTGGTCCAGAATGAACCTCATGGGCTTTCCCTGTTTCACCGTAAAAGGTTGCTGTCCTGGTTTCATCCAACCCATGTTTTCCCTTCACTGCTATTTTAGTCGGGCTAGCAAACAGACAACTTTATTTTGTCACCCATTTTCCCCCTGGGATGTCGCCACCGAAGTGCGCAATGTTTCCATGCAGTTGGATGAAATACTCAAGGCCAAGATTTTCTCTTGTGATAGATGTACAGAACAGGGGGATTTTGCAAGCCATCAAAGAGACAGGGCAAAGTCCCCTGGATACACTGAATATTCATGGCTGTGGGCAGGTGTTCAGGTCTAGCACTGTTTGCTCATGAATTCCAGGCATCCCTCAGAGCTCAAGAGAAATAACCAAAAGGGGATACGTGCCTCCTTTGCCCCACATTCGAACATTCAGATATCTAGAGCACTCTGCTGAAGTCACTGGGAGCAGATGGCTCCCAGCATCTCAGGATTGGGGCCATCCTCCAGAAGCAAGGATGCATGACTAAAATTGCAACCAGAACTCGGGGGAAAGAAAGAGGCCTTAAAGCAATTGCAGACTGCAGGGCATAAGCCCAGCTCTGACTGAGAGGAAACTTCATATATGGGCAGCTTGTTCCATAATTACCCCACAGGGGATCCCCAAGACAGGCTGCGGGGGCTAGTGGGTAGCTAGGGTGATCACAGGGCCAGAGCAGCCAATTAAGATACCATGCGCTTCAGGCTTGTAATTACCGTGGAGCTCTTCGGCATAACAATACACGTCGTATGTGTCTTCGGGGTCCACCACCCCGTAGTTACGGACCCCAGGGAAGCCATTCATGTCTCCATAACAGGCCTCCCGCGGGGTATGGATGGGGTACCTGGGCGGAGGAAGCACAGGGATGGGTTTGCTACTGGCTTTTTGCAGGAGGAAGAGAACAGGGCAAGGTAGGAATATTTTAATTTAGCCCAGAATTTCTGGCCAGCCCCATCTGAATGGTTCATCGTGTGCCCCCGGTTCACCATCAGATACCTGCAGCAGCCCCATGAGATCCAGCAACCTGCAAGCAGGTGCAAACGGATCCAGAGCTATCTATGCTCAGGCCCTAGGCCTTGTATCAGGACCTTTCACTTGCCAGCCCTTTAGTCCCAGGCAGCACCAATGCACACGTTCCTTCTATTCACTGCATGTCCTGCATTCCTGAATCCCACTGCAGGCCATGCCATGGGTTAGCCCCCATGGGCAATTTGCGGTCCCTGGCAGCTGGCAGCCCACCTGACGGTCTGGTCCGCGATCCAGCCGGCGTCACACTGCTCATAACCACCCAGGTAGGCGGCATAGAGCTGCTCGGGCGTGGCAATGCGGGCCCCGATCCTGGCACAGGCCTCCTGGGCTTCAGCAAAGGTGTAGGCGTAACGCTGGGAGCCCTCACGGTAGTGGAAGACAACCCCTGGGAGACAGAGGGGGGATATGGCAGGATGGGTGCGGACTGGAGCATGGGAGGGAGCCATTTGCTGTGGGCAGCAGGGATATGAAGAGATAATGCTCAGCAGCACCATCACCCTTGAGTGGTCAGTGCACCTGTACTGCCACCACCTCCGCTATCATATTATATGCTTTGAAGCAGGAGATCCTGAATTCAGTCCCCACTGAGGAAGACCCACCCAAGGAGAGCCTAAGCAAAGATTAACAACCTCATCAATATGAGGTTGGCTATAGATACCGAATCAATATGAGATATGGCTATAGAGATATGAGATATATCTCTATAGAGATATAGATTATATTATATAGATAGAGCAATAATCTGATGCTTCTCTGCAAGGTGGTTTTGGATCTGGAAATGCCCTTTGCTGGGATGATGTAGTTAGGGCTGGTCCTGCTTTGAGCAGGGGCTTGGACTAGATAATGATCTCCAGAGGTCTCTTCCCACCCTTATTGCCTATGATTCTCTTTCCATCTAGAGACAAACCCCGCTCTCCGAAGGCTTGAAGCTGAAATCCAGCAAAGGGAACACTCCTACTGACTTATAACAAGCTGCTTTTAGGTTTCTGGGTCTCCTGGAAACGAGGGGATGCTCTCGTTTGGAGCTCATAACTGCTGCTTCGAATTCCCTACTTCCCGAGCCACCAGAGGATGAAGATATCCCTTTTTCACCCTGTCCTTATTAGATTTCTCCGAGCAGCTGCCAGCTCTACGTCCCCTCCCATGCCCCACATGACATCCCCAAAGGTCGGCGCCGTTACCTTTGACCTTCACCTCCAGCAGGTCATGCCCATCGTCGATGCCGTGCTGCACGTCACAGCGGTAGATCCCCGAGTCGCTGGGCCGCAGCACCCGGAGCAGCAGAGAGGCGTTGGTGCGCTGGTGCTGGAAGCTGGGCAGGGAGGCACGGAAGTGATAGTCCTCGCTCACCTTCACCCTATTGCCTCGGGCGACCAGGATCTCCACCTCTCTCCCGTCGGAGATGAAGGTCCATTTGACGCGGGGGGTCCCCAGCACCGCCCGGCGCCCTGCCGTACTGGAGGTGGGCAAGGGGCGCAGGTACGTGATGCTGCAAGGGATCAGGATGTTGCCAGCTAGCACAGCCTGCACGGGCGGGTGTTGGCTGATGGAGACCTTGAGAGCCTTGAGGTCGTCTGCAAGGGAGACGGATACAACGCTGGTCAGCCATATCAGGCTGGGACATGGGGTCACCGTGCTGCACAGGGGTCAGCAAATAGGGGGGCACAGTGACCCTGCTCTGAAAGCACCAGCTGAACTGAAAGGAAGAGAGTCCCACTTGCCATGAGCAATACAGGGCCTAAGACACATGCGTGTTTCCATCTAGTGGAAAGACACATACGTGCTGCACATAAGTACAGTGAATCAAACCTGTACAGCACACATGCATGCATGCACCCTCTATTTTCATTGCAATTTCCACTGCATTGGAAGGCAGTTTTCACTCTTCCCTTACTCTGCCCCCATCCCTTGAGTGCAGTATGCAGCCAACACCCTAAGGTGTTTGCAATTCCCTCTGCTCACCTGGATTTCTACAGCCCCTTCACTCCCCTGGACCTGGGTCAATTTAAAAGCTACAAGCTGAGCTCTCAGCCCCAATCACACAGGCATCAGCTGGATGCAGAGGCCTGACTGAAACAGCCTCCTTCCACGCTCCGGTCCAGCCTTTGCCACAAGCCTCTGCCTAATTCACTGCCCAGAACAGCCCGTGCTCATGCATTTGCCAACAGCAATGGGTTTTGCTTCTCCCTGTTCCCAATACCAGAGTAGGTCGATCCTGTACCGAGGCAGGGGGACTTGTGAAAAGAAACAATATTGGCTCAAGTAATTAAAAGGCAGATTCCAGCCAGAGGCAGATACTCAGCATGGGGAGGTTTCAGCCCAAGGGCTTAATGTTGGAGAAAGCTGCAAGTACCTGAAAACAGGGGCTTATAATGGAAACTATCAGTTAACCTTAGTAACAGGCAGTGCCACCAGTCACATCCATAATGGCAAGTGGGGTTGGGTGCGTGTTACCTGTGCTGTCTCCAGAGACAAATGCATGGGGGAAGGCCAGGGGGACAAACACACAGAGCAGCAGCAGGAAGGCATCGGCCATAGTGTCACCTGGAAATGCAGAAGGGGAGAAAAAAAAAAACACAAGGCAAGTCAAAGGGAGTTTATATTAGTCCCCTTGCTCCATCTCCCCGCCTCAACAGAGCACACAGAGCACCTGAGAAGATCTGTATGTATCCATTACAGGTGCTTGGTGTACCATAGGGTGTAAAGAGGAGAAAGAAAAAACTGGAGAAGGAAGGGGTGGATGAATGGATGGATGTGGCAGAGGTAGTGGAAAGAGCAACCGGCATAGGAGAGGGAAAGAGAGAAAGAACTGGATAGAGGAGTAGGTACAGAGATTGATACACACTCTGATTAGATAGGTAGGTAGGTAGGTGGATATAGATGAGTTTGTATGGATGGATGGGGTAAATAACTGCATGGATGAATTACCTGGATGAATGGATGGATGGATAGATAGATGCAGCCAAGCAAGCAAGCTGTGGAAGCAATGAGACAGCCACAGAAAAAGAAATGACTGTGCATAGAGGGACTAACAGAGGCCAGAGGAGAAGTGAAAGAGCAATGGCTAGAAAGAGGCGAGGAGAAAGATAAAGGGAGAGATGGATGAAAGGATAGAGAGAAAGAGACAGTGCTAGAGGAAAGGACAGAGGTACAGGGGGATGGGCGGGGGAAGACACAGACAGCTCTGTAGACTCCCATTTGTGCTCCCCACTTCCCCGAAAACAGATATTATGGCTGGAAACACAGAGGTGGGTGACCCTGGCCCAAGAAGGCCCCTGCCCTATGTACAACCCCCATCCCCATTCCTCCTCTCTTTGCTCTTCCAGATGCATCTCCGTGGAGGGCTTAGCAGGGCTCGCAGAGCGCCTCGATGTTTGTTGCACAGGGCAATAGCTGCCAGTGAGCAATTGAAACCTTCTCTTGCAAATCACCTGCTGTCGGGAGAAATGTCACCGCAGAAGAAATACGGGGCTGGCCGGGCGCTTTCCGCTCCCCTGCGTGATGGCTCTACAGAGCCCAGGCTGTTCTGCTTCACTGCCCAGACACCAGACACTGGGGCTCCAATCTCTCCTTACTGCCTCTCGCCTCTGTGAATATGTCTGAGCACTGTGGGCATCGCAAATGCCCCCAAAGATGCCTGCTGAAGCACTTTACCAATGACACACACAACCTCATTATAGCAAACCCCCCATGAGACCAGGGGAAAAGGTCTCACAATCACTCAGCATTTCCTCCCCTGGACCCTGCCACAGTCCGGGAAGGGGCAGTCTGCCAATACCCTTTTGTATCTTCCCTGTCCCCCACACTGCCAAGGGCCCCATGGAGATGCCGTGCCTTAGAGCGGAAGAAAAGAGCTTGCAGGGGGTCCTTGGCTATTGGCCTTGTGCTCCTAAATCATGCCCTACACCAAACCGTACATACTTAGTTTGCTACTGCAGCTATGCCTAAGTCCCAGGTGCCTGCTACGAAGACTGAGCAATGAAATTTGGTGCCAGCAAGCAAAGGTTTGGGCTAAGGGACTTGCCCAGCATCCCATGGGAATGCAGTGGCAGAGGCACATACCAGCTCCAGTTCTCCAGGGCCACATGACCACCTCGACCCCCACCATGTCTCCCCACGAAGCCCAGCCTCATTCACCACTAAACTTTCCAAGCCCTGCAATGAAGTGACACCAATATCTTCCAGGACAGGTTCCCTTGCTCCTCCACTGGAATTTGTTTGCAGAGCTCTTGTCATCTGGTGCCACGGAGGAGGGTGGAGGTTCAGGGTCACACACACACACAAAAAAATAGCTAACACCCTTCCCAAACACTGACAGAGTCAGGAGCCCTCAAAGGGGCTGAGACTGAAAGTCACAGGGGCTCATAGCACAGCTCCAGAAGCAGATGCACAAGAGGGGATTAGGTGCCTAACTCCCATTGGCATAATTATGAAGAGGGCGAGAATCCAGCCCCTGATCCATAAACACCATTTGAGTTGCTGCTTTTCTGGTGTCTCATCCCAAACTGACTCTGGAGATGCCCCCATTAAATCTGACCCTGGATGTGCCGTGCTGAGACTCTCCTGAACCTTTTGCGTTTCAGGGGGTGGGCAGCGAAGCGGGACATGGTGCCTGCTAGATGCCCCAGAAAGACATCCGTGCTGCAGATAACCCATCAGCTCAGCAACGCAGCATGGAAACTATGAGGGAAACCCCTAATATCTCCAGGGCTGAGTGAGGAGTTATTTTTGGAGATGCTGTGGTTAAAAATCCCAGGATGGGTTTTAATAGCCTGTGTTTAGCTGGAGCCGGGGTGCACCAGACGGTGGGCAAGGGCTGC
>JAGPOW010000863.1:852983-867062 GCA_030014935.1 Caiman crocodilus
TACGCACACGTGTGCATGTATGTGTGTAGCCAGAGCCATGGGTTCATCCTAGAGGCTGCCGAAAGGTTTCACAGCTGTGTCTGGAGCCACGAGGGGATGGAGCCAGGGAAATTCACTTTGCGATTCTGCTCAGGCCGGCGGTTCCCGGCTCGCAGGCTGTGAATGCCGTGGTCCAACCAAAGAGCCCATTATGTCCCCGGCTTTTCTCAAGGCTGCTTGGCACAAAGCGACTTCCCCTCCCCCTGCCTGCTTCCAAAAGCTCTGTCTGAAAGGGTTTCCCAGGCACTTAACGCTGGCTTTGCCGGGCTGAGCCCCTCTGGGCCACCTGGCGTTGTGAGCCCCTTGGCAGCGAGAGGAGAGAAAGAGGCTGCAATGGTCTGAGCTAGCTGCAGTGGTCCCTGCCCTGCCACAGCCTCCCCAGACAGCCTTGGGCATGTCACTTCACCTCTCTGGTGACTCCCAGATGCCTCCTGCCAGCCTGGCTCTTCCTCCACCCTCCTTCCTCATTCAACTGAGGTTGACAGGCAGGGTGTGGACCCAACACACTCGCTGGATCTTACTCTGGGGTTTTCCTTGATCCCAAAGCCCTTTGGGATTGTGATATCCTGAAGCTGGAAGCAGACTCCAGGGCTGAAGCCTCAGCACGGAGGCAGGATGTACGTGTTCCTAAGTCAGCCCGGCCAGGCATCCATCCAGCCCAAATATTCATGGATGGAGCAGTCTTCCACTAACCTCTTCAGATCCATCCCTACATTGTCTTGAGAGTCCACAAGTGAATCCCAGGCTGCAGCCCACGGAAGCTCCCTACTGTTCCCTAAATGCCTATGACAAATCATCCTGATCCCACGAGGGCTGCGAGCTGCCCATCCAAGCCATCTCCACCCAGATGGCTCTTTCCCAGACCTCGGGAGTCAGCAGCAGGCCTCCCCTGCCAGCTTTCCAGCCCTCTGTGGACGTTGCGGACGGCCAGGCAGCCTTTGTCCCTCTCTCTGGATCACTGCAATTCAAAAATCACTTCTCTGGAGGGAATCAGAACAAAGCCTTCCAGCCCAAGCCCCAGCTGGGACTCAGCACCCAGCTGGATGAGCGCAGCCTCTCGAGGCAGACTCATCGGGAAGCCTGTGAAAGCAGGCAGCTTTTGTTGCCCAACTCCTTTTTCCGTTCCCAAGGTGCCACGGTGGCTTGAGTGATGGCTTTCCAGACGGCAAGCGCCGGAGGAAGGAGAGAAGAAAAGGAGCCATAAAAAACCCACCGTTTCCCAAGAGGGTGTTTTTTCACTTCCTAACTCCTGCCTGCGCGATCCCCTCTCCGGGGCCACGGGGGCTCTCGTGCCTCCAGACCAACAGCAGCAACATGAGGCATGCCGAGAAGCATCATTCACTGCATTTTTAATGTGCATCTCAAGATAATTCAAATCACCTCCAATCACCAGCTTCTGGAGTCCAGTGAGGATCTAGATGTTCTCTCAACATTTCTAGCCCTTATTTTGTCATGGAAAACATGGAAATGGCTCCATCCTGAAAGCAAAGAATCCAAAATGCAGGGTCTTATTTTGGGGGGCGAGGAGGGGACCCCTCCCATCACAGTGGGCAGCCGGGTGCTCTGCCCTTGCAGTATCAGGGGTTGACAAAATGCAAAGACCCCAAAAAGCCTACAAAAATCAGCAGAGCTGGGAACTAGACCACCCCAATGCACCCCCCTGCAATGGGATGGATGAATGGATGGATGGATGTGGCAGAGGTAATGAAAAAAGCAACAGGAATGGGAAAGGAAAAGAGAGAGAAAAAACTGGATAGATGGGTAGGTACAGGAACTGGTACACAGTCAGACAGATATACAGCCAGCCTGATCGATAGAGGGAGGAGCCATCCCAAATGGGTCACCAAAATTCAGGAGGGAGCAGGGGCCAGGCATGCTGGATCTCCCAGCTCCAGCTCCAGCTCCAGGCCCGTCGCTCCCATCCTGGAGGTGGAGGTGGGATAGCAGCAGCCTGTAGATTGAGCAGGGGCCTGTGCCCAGCCAGGGAGTGATGCCCAAAGCCACAACCTTGCTGGGCCCCAATGGCGATGCCCCACTAGTGGGAAGCTGGGGTCATCCCAGCCCCCTCCAGTCTGCTTGTCAGAGAAGAACCTGCTCCAAGCCTCCTTTCAAGCCTCCTCGGCCACGTGAGGCTTTAATCATCTGGGATCACAAGGTGCCCTGTCGGCCCCGCAGGAAACGAGGGGAAGGAGACAGAGCAGTGGCTTTCCAGAGCTGCTCAGCTGCAGAATGAGTCAGCAGCCGCGCATCCACGGGCCTGGCTCCACGCCAGCGGGCAACGGAAGCAAGGGAGAGAGAAGGAGCCTTTGATGAGCCTGCAGAGACCGGCAGGCACGTGCCTGGCAGTGCACACCTGCACACACACACATGCACTGGGCTTGGGCCCTGTCACACCTGCTCCCCACACACAGCTTCATACATGTGTGCAAACCTCCCCCCCTGCCTGCTTGGATGCCACATGGCTGCACACACCTGTGGGCCCCTGCATGCGTGGTCAGGAGTAAAGCCATGTGTACACACATGCACCAATGTGTGCATACATGCATGTCCAAAGCACATGCGTTGGACATGCATGTCCTGCTTACATACACATGCCTGTGCTCTGGGCACACGTGTGCAGGCACAAACTCCTCACATGCACATGCTAGAGGCTAGCTCCTGCAAGCATGCACATGTCCAGGTCCCTCTGCCTGCATGCAGCTGCATCTATGCACACTCCTATACCCACGCATTTGTCCACCAGTGCATAGATGCATGTACACACATGCCCCCCAGAATACCTGAATGTATCCTCCCTGTCCCCCTCCCCCACAACACCCCTTTAGCATGTGCTATCAATGGAAACCTCCTTCATCCCACATCTAATCCACATGCACATGGACCATCCAGCTGGGTCTGCCCTGAGCTTCATCCAAAGGTTTTTGACTTCTTCCAGGTCGTTCAACAAAGCATGGCCAAAATCAACACCCTCCAGCTGGAAGGACTGATTGCAAAGACAAGGCCTTTCCCAGTGGGATATCGGGCCATTTTTCCACCTGCTTTACCCAGGAGCTGATGGGAGCACCTGAGATATAAGCACAGGAGTCCTATGCCAGCTGGGAAGGATGCACAATGCCAGCTGAGCAATGGGTGAATACCAGGTCTGCTGCAGGGAGGAATCCCAGATGCCCTTCCTACAGCATTAAGCAAAGCAGAGGGAATGGGGTGCAGGGGCACACAGCCCTATCTTGAAGGGGAAGGGAGCAGGAGGGGAAACAGTGCCCAGGAGTTGCCTCAGCAATGAAAATAACTTGGCAGAGGGGTAGAAAAGGGAAAGGGGGTTGGGCTTTGCTGTGAGTCAGAGCAACTTAGGGCTGGGGGAATAGAAAGGGGCTCTCTGGGACAAGGCGGCTGAAGCCGGTGTGGAGGGGATATAACTGGCAGCCCCAGCCTGCCCTGCTTCTTCCTCCCTCCCCAATAGAGCATAGATCTTTCATCCCTTGTAATTGCATTCATTAGCCAGCCCCTCTGGGTGGGATGAATCTATTCTGGCTGGGGCTCGGGAGAGCAGGAAAGCAGGGATGCAGCTCCCAGGGCTGGTATTTCAGGCTGGAATCTCAGGAGATGGGGAAGTGGGGGAATTGGCTGAACCACCACAGGAGCCAAGCTGGGGAGGGGACAAGATGCTGCATCTGCTCAGCACCGGGGGAATTTGCATTCAGGTACTCACCTCAGGAGTCTGTGGGGGGCGAGTAGTGCAATAGAGCTCAGGAGAGACCAGCCTGGGACACACCCACGGAGGCTGGTGCTAAGTGCTGTACAGGCAACCCAGCCAGAGCCAGCCTCTGCTCCCAAAGGGGCTGTACATCTACCCAGGCCAGAGTAGAAGGAAGGGGAAACCAAGGCAGGAAACTTGGAAGAGCCTGGCCCATAGTCAACCAGCAGAGCTGGGCAGCAGAAGCAGAGGCTGGGTAGGGGACCCCTGTTTCTGGAGCTGTGCAAGGCCCCACCTGCTCCCCTTGCCCCGGTATAACGTAGAGCAGCCTCGGTGCTGGCAACCTGGGCACAGGTACACCCCTGCTCCGTGACGAGCCACTGACACATAGCTCTGCTGTCCTGAGTGTGGGGCTGGGGGCACAGGACACATGGGGCATGTTCTCATGGCAGCACACCCGCACACACCCCTGCCCTCGGTGTGCCAGGGATGGCAGGAATCAGCAGCTCCAGGCATGGCCAGTACCCACCTGTGGAAGGTGGGGGGGGAAGGAGCAGCAATGGGTTTGGAGGGGTGGGGGTTGCAGTCAAAGGCACCAGCGAGGGTGACACGCGTGCACCAACTAAATTAAAAGAGAAGCGAAGGAGGAAGCTACTGGAGCCCCTGGGATATTTAACCAGGTGGAAGATAATTACCCAGCTTGGACTCCAGCCAGGACAGAAGGACTCAGGCTTAGAGATCCATTAATGAGATCTCTTGCCTTGTGCATGCACTGATGCACGTGTGTGCACTGACCCTCCAGCAGTCCTGCCCCTGCAGCATGTATGGGGGACGCAGCATCCTTCCAGCCCCATAGACAAGGCCTGCAGGTCCCAGCCCCAACACCCCTGAAGTGCCACAAGGCAGCAGGCCCCACCTTTGACTTGGCGGAGGGGGAAACTGAGGCACGCAGCAGGGGTGACTCACAGATAAGGTGCAGAGGCTGGGAGAGATCCCTGGCATCAGGCCTCCAGACAGCTTCCTTTCTAACCACTAGGCTATACTACCCTCCTACAGCTGCACATAAAAGACGGTAGCCTCAACAACAGGACAACCTGCTCTAACCACTAGGAAACACTCCCTGGGAATGGAACCCAGGCATCCTGACCCGATCTAACCGTGCTCCCCAGCCATGAACCCAGGAGTCCCTGAGGTCTGGGCAGCAATATCTCCTAGCCACGACAAATCCAGGCAGCGTGCTGGAAAAGGAGGGACCAGACCTCAGAACAGGACTGGGCAAACTGGCAAAGACCCTGGGGGTCTCAGACCCCCTGTTCCTCCCTGCAAGGCCCCGAGGGTTGTTGGCTAAGCCCCAGGGCATAAAGCCAGGGCCCAATCCTGCCGTGCAGCCAGGAACCCCTGCCCCGCCAGGAGACAGATGTGCTCAGCTTGGGGGCTGGCAGCCATAAATTTGGGAAAGGAGCACAGAGGGGATTTCTTTCTACCATGCTGTCTGGGATGAAAGGGGATGAGCAATACTGGAGGAGGGATAGGTTGCACCAAAGCAGGGAGAGAAAATGCATCCCCCAAGGCAGGCATCAGGCTTCATACATGACCAGGAGCAGCCCAGAGGCCACGGGGATGGGCACAGGGGGAACAGAACGGGACCTGAGCCCCAAAGGCCAGCACCACCGGGCAGCAAGGGAAGATTTGATCCAAACTCAGCAGCTCATCAGTGTCATCTGTCCCTCAAGCGTGCCCTTCACCAGCACATAGGCTGTGTGATCTAGCAGATCACTGCCACTGACTGCTCAGAGTCACTTCCCCCTGCCAGTGCCTCAGTTTCCCCTCCTGCCTACTGACATGGACTGCAAGCTCCACAGGCCTGATCTTGGCATGCCGGACCTGGGGCTCTGAGACTGGCTGGGATGGCTCTAAATTGGCTGCATTAGCAGCAAGCCTCTGGCTACAGCTGGTTGGAGATAGGAGTCTCTGGAGCGCCGCCCTCAATTTGTTAAATATGCAAAATAAATGCCTCGTTAAGGAACTTTGTTCTCCCCTGCAGCTCCGAGGCAGCCTGACAGAGCAGGGCCCAGTTCAGACATGCTCTCATCCATTCCAGCCCGTGGATGACGATTCTCCCCAGAGAAGCCACAGGGGCAACACTGTCCTGGGGTCAGTGGGGTGTGGGATGGCAACTGGGGGGTCTTTGCTGGGGATGATGACAAAGCCCTGGGAAATCCCGAGCCAGATGCAGTCACCCTTCTGCTCCGATGGAAGATAGAAAGCGCTTTGCAAACCTGTGGCTTGGAGTGAGCCCTTGATGTATGGAGCTCCTAAGACATAAAAGGCAGCAGGGTTGATCCCCAGGCTGGAAGAGGTCTTTGCAATTGCCCCCCTCCAACCCTCCCATGTCACCCAGGCCTGAGAACCAGGTGCAGCGATGACTGCTTGGAGCCCAGCAGGGAAGGGCTGAGCCGGCCAGGCCTGGACTGCTCCCGGCAGTGCATCAGGACATGCAACCACCTTTCCCAAATGGGGGTCTAGCTGCACCCCATCCCTTCTCAGGGAGCACCATCCCCTATCACACAGCACAGAGGACATGGAACCAGATCCACACCCCAGCCCCGTCAGATGCAACAAGTCCAGAGCTCAGCCGGGACCCAAACCCAGATCCCCCAGTACCCAGCCCAGTGCCTCTGTCGTCCCTGCACAAAAGCAGCCACCATTGCTAGTATTCAGTATTCCTCTATGTCCTGGGGAGCTGAGCAGGACGACCTCTGGATGAAGAAGCCAAGGAGATTGGATCCAGCATGCCCAAAGCAGCAGTAGGCTGCTAGATCCAGCTCCCAGTGCTGCTAGGATCCATTTCCCAGGGCTGCTCCCAGCCTATCCCTCCTCAAAGAGGCACACGCAGCAAGCATCCTGCTCAGCCAGAACTGCTGCCCGGTGCGCAATTCTCCCACACGCGCAACTTTAACCATGTTTCCCTCATCGCTAGAGCTGCAGATTTGAAGTAGCTGTAAGGGGAAGGTTGGATTTGTAGCACAAAGCTGATCTATTAAAAACAAGAATAATAAAACTTCCACACGCTGAAAAAATCATCTGATGCAGAGAGAGAAAAAAACCCCTTAAAATCCCCAAGCCAAGGACAAACCTCTCCAGCAAGTGACCCAACCAAAGTGACAAGCCCAGAGCTGAATATTGCAGGTCAAATATCTCCTCTGTGGTGTATCAGGTTCATCTCACTCACACACACACAAAAGATAAATCTACCATCTAGACCCTTTCAGGCTCCCTGCTGCATCTCTTCGCTTACCTTCTGGCATTAAAGATCAAGAGCAAGGGAGGTCAAACAAGAAATCTCTTTGCACTTAAAAAAAGAGCCCCCCAGAGCCAGCCGCACAGACCCCTGCTGGCACCCACTCCCATCAGTAGCCCCGGTGAGTCTTACTGGAGTGAGTGCTGGTCCTCAGGGGCTGGATAGGACCCACCACTGAACTCACAAGCAACCAGGAGGCATCAGTTATCCCAACCTGGCTCTAAAGTGTCACCAGTTTCCAAAGTCTCCCTTAGATGGAGAAAAAAAAATAGCCCAAAGTCATTCACCAACCTCTTCAGGATGCTGGGAAGAGACTTGCAGAGCGGTGGAGGACCAGGCGTGTGTGTGCGCTGAGCTGAGAAAGGCAGAGAGAGAAAGAACTTTTCCTCTGGAGCTCAGCTGGTGCTTGCAGGGGGGGCAATGCAGAGATGAACTGCAGTTATTTCAGAAGGGAGCACAGATAAAATATACAGTCAGGATCTGCCGGGCAGGACAGAGCTGCTGGATGCACACACACAAATCCTCCCCCGCTCCAGCCTTTTATATTTTCCCTCCCACTCCCCCCCACCCTTTTGCAAAAAAATCTATAGTGCCAAGGAAATGCACTGTATTTCTAATTCGATGCTGCGCTGGCTGCATTCCCTCCTCCCTCCTCCTTCCCTGCCACTGGCAGAACCATCCCGAGAAGAGATGCGGGAGGAGAAAACCGAAGCAGGGCAGCTTTTCAATCCAATGCAGCAAAACTTGCTGATGCCTCCGAGTTGCAAATCCAAAGTGCGGTGCCCTGGCTTGGGAGAAATGCGGCTTTTCTGAGGTCCTGGTCGCTCTCTTGCAGAGTTTCAAATATACACACACACAGAGCCAGGTACCTGCCCTAGCTCTAGGTGCAGAAGTGAATCAATACCTGTCATGAATCAATACAGAGCACAGGTGATTCCCCCCTCTCCCGTCTTCTTTTCAGGGTGGCCAGTTGGCCCCTGGGTTGAGTTATATGCAGCACTTGGCAGCCTTGAAGGAATAGGGGGGCAGGGGGGCAGCTGTTGGCAGGAGGCTGGGGGTAGCCAGGGTGGCTTTGTCATGCAAATCCCCCCCAGCTCTTTGTGTGCGTGGGGGGCCGGGGTGGGCATGGATCAATGGCTCTGCAGTCCTTTACGACAGAGTTAAAAAATAACGCAATGCTGGAAGATGGGAGGAAATATCCCTGATTTTATTCCAGAATCTGCAACTTTGGAGCTTTATTTCCTGCTTATTAAAAGCACCAGGTGTGGCTTGGATGTGACAGCAGGCAGCATCCAGTCCAGATCACCTTAGTACTGGCAGGTGCCTTCCCCTCTCCCCTCAACCCATAGACGTCCTTTCTTTCCCCCCATCCTGCTTGCAACCCTTCCAGCCTCAGTGTACTCAGCTGAGAAATGGGGCCGGGAAAAGCCCATAGCAATGATGGTGATGGCTTCATAAAGCCACAGGGGTTTGTTAGGCCTGCTTTTAACTACAATGGGGTCCATTGTCAGCCAGCTGATAGGACCTCATTTGGCAACCAGTGGAGGGGAGGGGGCAGAAATAGAAATCAAGAGTCGGTCCCCTACAACAGACACGTGCTCCAGAGTTAATCAGTGCCCAGCAACCCCAGCTCAGTGCTCCAGGGGCGATAGATCCAGCTTTGGGGCTCGCTGCGCCAAACCCTTTCAAGGCTCAGATCCTCCCTGTGCTACTTGGACATTAAACACAAGAGGGGAGTTTTGCTTTCGCTGCTCTTAGCCCGAGCCTCTCCTGCCCACAACATTCTACTGCACGCCAACTGGCTGCAGCCTTCCACCCCAGAGCTGGCTGCATTTCAGCCGTGGTAAAGCCCAATCCTATGATGCAAGAGGCCAAGGCATCTCCTGCTATAATGAGGGGAGCACTGAGAAGACCCACAACGCCCATGTGCTAGGGGCTTTGAGACACCCAGCAGCAAACCCTGCTCCCATACGGCTTATAGCTGGAAGAGAAAAAGAAAGTATTTGCCCAAAACTAACAAGAGGTAGGAATTTGTGCACTAACCACTGCACCCCACTGCAGTGCTTTCTCGGGCCCTACTCCACGTGCACCGTAGAGCCAGGGAGTGACCCCCTTCTCCAAGCAAGGGGTCTCGAATGCCTGTTCAAAGACATTACGTTCCACCCCAGAGGTGGTCGCACAGTGCCACCCTGAAGCTTCCTGTTAAAGCCAAGGGGCTGTAAGGAGGAGGGTTTCCTCTCTTTCCAATTTGATGCCATGTCCACAGCCTACCAAAAGTTTGGAGGATGCCCCACTATACAGGAGAGAGCACTGCTAACAGCAACCTCTGTCGCTTTGGCAGAGGTTCTTGAGATTCAAAACCCAAGGGTTTTAAAAAGGTCGGGAACCAGAGCAGGATGAAGACTTGGGAGAACTGCTTACAGTTGAAAAATGCCCATTTGGCAAAACTTGAATGTTTCCTAGGAACATGCGATTTTTGCGGAAAGGGCCTGGTTTCGAAGCAATGAGGTCAGGGTGGCTCTCACACTGCAATCGTTTGCCTTTCATTTGATCTCTGGAAACATCGGGTGGCAAAGGTCAGATAGCTCAGGGCAATTTCCCTCTATGGAAGCGTCCAAGATTTGGACTTTTTGGCTCAAAAAGCATCACTTTCCAGTGCTCTGTTGGATATTCCAGTCTTCGATGAGGGTAGCATTGAGAAGGCCCGCCCAGGCCCGAGACCCTCATTTGCTGGGGGCTTGATCCTCTGCCAAGAGAAGCCAGGGTATAAGATGCAGGGATTCAACCAGCATCCTGGCACCCTGTCCCCATGATACCAACCCATAGACCCATCTTCCTGACCCCTGCCAGCAAGTGTTCAGCTCAGGCTCTGAAGCGCAGGGTGGGGGCATTATATCCATCGTGCCCCATGCATCACAGCAACCGTGCACTTTCTGCTAGGCCAAGCACGGAAGATGTGCTGCTCTTTGCCAATGGGAAACTGCCAGCTCCCTTCCTTCAGATCAAACCACCTCCTTCTGCTCCTCAGACAGCCCCCTCAAATGCTCATTCAGGGTTCAGGGGTACCATGTGCAAGATCCCAGCTGATCCAGGCCACTTTTAGCCTTGCTTAATTCTGCCACTGCTCAGCCTTGAGGTAGAAGTGACTCAATTTTTTCCTACAGCTGCTGAAATAGATAGGTGTCTAGTCAAGCCTGGAGGACTTCCCAGGCTAGCAGCAAAGCCTCCGTTGGCAGCTTTTCCCAGCCCAGACCTCCTAACAGACTTAGAAAGGTTTTTCTTCCCCTAGAACCGAAGCACTGGGCTGTGTGGTCATCAAGCAGCTGGAGCATCCAGGACTTCAAGGGTTTCCACAGCATCACGTACTCCAAAGGGGTAGATGTAGAGTCGTTTCAGCCAGCACCAAGATGCAGCTACTTCTGTGGAGGAACACTGCAGCTTTTAACAACTCAGAGCAACACTGCTGAGAGGTGGCTCTCCTGGCCCCGAAATGCAGCCAGCTCTGGGGTGTAGCTGCTGCCTTACAGGAGATGAGCATATCCAGTTGATATTGCTGGCAGAAGAATCAGCCAAAGGATCCTTCTACCCTGCTCCAAACCCAGCCATGCAACTAGGCAGTGGCTTGGGGCTGCACCGGCTGCCAGGCCAGAAGGAAATATCTCCTTTCCCTGAAGATTTCCCTCCACACATCACAATGGCCCATTCATTCCTCCCTGATCCTCTGCCACTGCCTGAATCAGCAACAACCTGGAGGTCTCTCCTCCCAGCCTCAACTGGCTCATGAGATCACATCCTGAGCTGGTACATTTGTGGCTGAGGGCTTGCAAGCTGCGTGCTCAGCAAGGGATGCTGCACCCTAATTAGAAACAAATGTTCCCTGCTTGGCTGGTGCATCATTCCAGGACTCCATGAGTTTGGCTTTTTGGCCCCTGCAAAGGCAATGAAAAGGGGTAACACCTCTCTCTTCTGCACCCTGCCCCATCCAGGGCCCTCCCAGCCAGCAGCTCTGTACCTGTATTGATCCTACCCCTGGGGCAGGGGGTATTTGCATGGTTTTGCTTGCATCCATAGGGACCAACTTCAGTTAGAGCAGCCAGGAGGTCGCTGTAGCTGTCACTAGAGGCAGGCCAGGAGTCTACACAGCCCTAGGACACTGCAGGAAAAAAAAAGTGGGCTTCTTAAAAGAAGCCAGGATGTCAGGAACAGAATCTCAGACACAGGCCCAGCTACTCCAGACCTCTGAAACAAGGAGATGCACGCTGTCTAGCTCTGGTTAGCCGAATTAGCCAATTAGCAGACCTAAGAACCAGGTACAGCACTGTCAATGCAATCTCTCTGCTTTTGGGCAAGAGCTGGAGGTGGGATAGCCAGGTTCATATTGCATCTGGGGTCATGCTGTGCCCACTCTGCAGCCTGGTGCCATCCTGGCAGGGTAGGTCAAGTTGACGGACTGCTTTCAGGCTCACCGCTGTGTGCCAGAAGGGAGAAACTGAGGCACAAGCCCTATGGATCAGCTCTCCTGCCTTCTTGTGCCCTTTTCTGTCCTAGAACCAAACTTCAAGGCCCCTGCCCTGCTGTAAACCATGGCCATCCCTATTCACTTGCACATATCCAGAGCTCAGCACCTACACCAGGCCCAGCTGCAGGCAACCCAACCCAGAGCCAGTGCCAAGGAACCAGCACAGTTGCCTTGGTCTCTGTAGCGCCCTTGATAGGTCTTGCACAGCTATGGATGTGACCAGGGCTGAAGTCTGCATCCTCCTGGCAAGAAAGATACAGGCCAGACTCCCTTCCCCATGCACTAGTGCAAAGCACCAGCAAGTGAGACCAACAAGCAGCTTACACCCACCAGTGAGTGAGAAACAAGCAGCCAAGCAGACCCTGGAGGCACGTGCACGCCAAACACCAACAATGCCAGCATGATGCCCCCAAGCAGTTCTCAGCTGCCCAACTCCAAGCCAGCTGGGACCCAAGCAACCACCATCTGCCTGTTAGGAGACCCCCATGCCTCTGGTGGCAGGACGGCTGCTCTCCTGATGCCCCCTGCCAGCTCCTTTACTGGTTTTGCTAAAATCCCATCCAGCTCCTGGTAGTAACAAGCACCTGTCTGTCTTGCGAGACCATAGCATTACACTAAGCCTTGCTGAACTTCATCCTTGCTTGAGATTAAGTGAAGCTGGAGTGACCTCTCCAGGGCACAAGAACCTGGGCAGTGTGCATGGGGACATGGACCTACTCACTGTCATTGTCCCTCTTAGCCTTGCTGGTTTAACCAAAGGAAAAGCAGGAGCCAGCTTGGCTGCAGGAGGTGCCTGACCAAAGGAGATCATCCATCTGTCCACCTACCAGGACTCTCTCGCTAGCCTCAGAACCGGCATAGGCGTCCTCAAGTTGTTTGGTTGTGCTCCTATGTGAACCATTTAAAAACATGTCCTGTAATTATGCAGATAGGACTATTAAGATATCAGCTCCTAGATGAATTTAGCCAGCACATTGCTTCCTTAAGCTGGTTTGATTCCCTTTGGCTCAAAAAAGGCCTGCTTTCTCCTAGGACAGAGCCTTTGAATGTGGGATCCTCCATTTCAAGTGCTTATGGAGGACCTCCCATAACTCTAGGGAGATGCCATTTATCTGTGGGGCAAGCTCAGTGTATAAAGGGCTGTGCCCTGCCAGGTCCCGACTCAAAAGCAACCTCTCATGAATGCAGGTGTCAGGGACATCGCTCATCCCCACTGACAGGGGTTAAGGGTTATGTCTGCCCAGAAGCCAAGACAGCTGCCGTGTCCAAGACCTGCCATCTAGACCCCCCTGGCTTAAGGCATATCTCCCTGCTCTATGCCATCCTTCACCCACTCCCCTGTCTCCATTTCAAATAGCTGCCCTCCATTCCCCAGGCTCCCCACTGCAGGGGTGGGAGATGGTGGGTCCCCTGGGCACCGCAGATAACACCAAGGTCTGGGGCTGGCTACAGTATAGTACAAGGCCCCTGCTGAGTGGTTTGCACAGAAAGAAAAGGGATTATTTTTTTTGGCAGTCTTGGAAAAATACAGCCCAGCTGAGCTGTAAATCAATAGATCAGCATCCAGAGCAAGGCAGACCAGCCTGAGCACTGCACGTGATACCCGGCTCCGGCAGGGAGGAGCTGGCCAGACTCTGGGTTACATTCTTTGCTGAATGCTTCATAGGGCAAACAGGACCAGCCCACTCTCACCAGCACTGATCTGGATGGTGCCCTGCTCAGAGACACAGCAAACCAGACCCTCCCTCCGTTGGCAGAGCTGCCAGCCTGCCACCACTGAGGTCAGCTGAGCAGCCACAATCAAGCCCAGGCCGGTATCAGCCCATTCATTTGCATCACATTAGCACAGCAAGGGACTCAGGGCTCCATGTGGGATCTGCACAGATGAGTGGGAGAAACAAAGCGGGGGGGGATCGTCCTCCCTGCTCTGGAGCAAGATAGGACCCCAGGCATCAGTTCAGCTCTGCCGCTGACTCCCTGGGCGTCCCGAGGCAAGTCATTTCACCCACCCAACAGCACAGGCAGCAGAGACTCACCTGAAGCCATGATCTAGCAGCAGGCTATCTCTAGCTTCATACTGCAGTCAGGAACTTTGGGTAAGGGGCAAGAGCACTGGACTAGGTCTGGGAAGGAAGCAGGGAGCGACCCGCAGCTCTGGCCTGCAGAGCCACCTTGAGCGAGTTCCGTGCCTCAGTTTCCCCATCTGCCAAGCCCTATGAGGAGAGACTGGGACACCTGGACCTCTTCTGCCTCTGCAAGAGAAGATTGAGAGGCGACCTTGTGGCTGCCTATAAGTTCATCACGGGGGCACAGAAGGGAATCGGTGAGGTTTTATTCACCAGGGCGCCCCCAAGGGTTACAAGAAATAATGGCCACGAGCTAGCAGAGAGCAGATTTAGACTGGACATTAGAAAGAAATTCTTCACCGTTCGAGTGGCCAAGGTCTGGGACGGGCTCCCAAGGGAGGTGGTGCTCTCCCCTACCCTGGGGGTCTTCAAGAGGAGGTTGGATAGGCATCTAGCTGGG
>JAGPOW010000863.1:871224-885905 GCA_030014935.1 Caiman crocodilus
CCCCGCCCCCCCCCCCATTCCTTATTAACCCCTTTATTATTCAGATCTATTTGCATTGCCTCCACGCCTCTGAGTCCTACAGCAGGCCCAGGCTACATCGCTTGGAGGCTATGTACCCTATCCAGAAACCTTGCAGTCAACACCCTCCCCCTCCCCCCAATGATAAGAGAAGCTCAAAAGGGGACTTTCCCCATGTCCCACTGCTGGAGGTTGGAAGAAAGCCCAGGTGCCCTGATTTCCAGTCTGCAGCACCCTCCCTGCCTCCCCACCCCTCAGGATGTGACAATGAGAGCATCCTTGCAAAGCTCTTGCAGCTGGGCAGCCCCCTTGGTGCACAGATGAAGCTCTTCTATCTTTGGCCCAAGTCCAGCCAAAAATAGCTGGGTCTGGCACCAGGCAGTTTTCTAGAGCATGGGTGAGGAACTGGCCTGGAGCACGTCCAGGCTGCCACCGCCCCGAGGCACGGAAGAGTTAAAGCCCTCACTCGCTGTCCGGGGCCTCCTACTCCGCCCACCGGAGTATGAATAGCTGCGCTCGGCTGTTTCCCGGCCACTTGCTCCCTCTCCCCCTCTGGACCACGCTTCCCCTCTCTCTGCCCATTCACGGACCACGGTTGTCCAGTGATGTTAAGCATGGAGGGCTTGCTGGGCGCACGTGCCCTGGAGAAAGAGTCCCTCCAGATGTGGGACCTCAACAAGCGCCTGGAAGCCTACCTAGCCCGGGTGAAGTTCCTGGAAGAGGAAAACGAGGTGCTGAGAGCAGAGATCCAGAGAGCTAAGAGCAGCCCGGCCGAGAGGTCCTGGAGGAGCAGGTATGAGGATGAGCTGAGAGCCCTGAGGGCTACCTTGGATGATGCCTTCAAGGAGAAGTGCCTGGCAGAGCTGGCCCGGGACAACCTGTACGAGGAGGTGGAGCAGGTGAGGAGCAGGTGCGAGAGGGAACGAGCCGCCCGGGATGAAGCCAAGAGGCAACTGGGGCTGAGCAAGAAGGAGCTGGAAGAGGAGAGGAGAGCCCAGATCTGGCTGAAGGAGAGGGCTGCTCAGCTGGAGAAGGAAGTGGAGGCACTGATGGAGATACACGAGGAGGACAGAGCCCAGCTGGACCAGGAGGTCGCCCGCTTCTCCTGCAGCCTGGAGAGCTTCCGGGCTCCACCGGCTGCCTTCCAGCCCCTGGAGGTCGAAGACTACTCCAAGAGGCTGGCCGAGATCTGGAAAGGAGCTGTGGAGACCTACAAGAGTGAGGTGGCCCAGCTGGAGAGCACCCTGGGCCAAGCCAAGGAGAGCCTGTGGCAGGCGGTGGAGGGCAACCGGCAGAACCAGCTGCAGCTGCAGCAGCTGGAGAAGGACCTGGCCGGGCTCAAGGCGAGGAAGGAGATACTGGAGGAGAACCTCTCCCAGCAGTGGCAGGAGCAGAGGGGGGAGGCGGAGAAGTTTCAGGTGGGTCCAAAGGCCACGGAGGGGAGGGCATGCAGATGGGCATGCAGGACTGGGAACCAGACTAGCATCCTTGTCCTGTCCCTGGGAAGCAGCATGCCTAGTGGTTAGAGCTGGGAGACTGGGGCCCAGGACTCCAGGGTTCAAGACTGTACTCCAAGAAACAGATGTGAGGGTGGGAGGGGAAGCAGGACTCCTGGGTTTTCTGCCTGGCTCTGGTGGTTAAATCCAGAGGGGCAGGGGGAGGGCTCCTGGGTTCTCTCTGCAGCTGGGCCAGGCTCACCTGCATGCAGGAAAGAGGATTTTTGGTGGGGGCTGAGGATGTTTGCCAGTTGCAGGGCCGCTTATGGGTCTGGACTGACTCATGGATTTGGACTTGATTTGGCTTGGAACATGAAAAATTTCTTTAAAAAAAAAAAAAAGAGGATTTCCAGCCTGGGCAGGTGCAGAGAAGGGCTGTGGGAGACAGCAGAGGGGGGATGCCAGGAGCTGGCCTGGGTCTGGTGGAGAGGGCTGGGCTTGTCCCTGGCGTTAGAGCAGGAAAGGTGTCTGTCCCAAGCCCTGAGGAAAGGGTGAGGGACACATCCCCATCCTCCCTGCCTGACATGCTGTGGTGCTTAGGGCTGGGGAGAGTGGGTGCCAAGACACCTGGCTTCTACCTCCATCAGGCATGCCCTCCCCTCTCTTTGCAAACCTGCCAGCCCCAATGGGTGGGAGCTTGCAAGGCATTTCTGTGCCTACAAGAAGGCATGAGAACCAGGGCTGCCAGGTCCTATGCCTGCTTCTGGGTCCCTACCCTCTCTGTGCCTCAGTTTCTCCATCTGCAAAAGCAGGATCATGATAGAGATTCCCCACCCCCCGCTTCAGAAGCTCTGTGATTTAAAATCTTGGATCAGGCAGCTTGACGTGGCGTGGGGACTTCCCCTGAGTCTCTGACCAGCCTGGGTGAGCGGCCGACCTTGTAGTCACAACATGTACTGGATCTGGCTGGCTGTCCCGTGCACTCTGTCTTTCTGTCTCCCTTGGAAGAGACATAAACCTTTCCAGGCTTCTGGAAACAGGAGGGTTCTTCTGTCTGGAAGATAAAAATCCTCCCTCCGTGACCTGCTTGTGGCGTGAAGACAGCTCCACAGCTGCCCTGACCCGTTCTGGCTTTGACCATGTTCGGAGCGGGTGCAAGCTTCAGAAGTCTCTTAGACTCTGTGTCAATCTGGAGTGTAAAGCAGGGAGGGATTTGGCCCTGGAGGGGGTTGGACCCATGGGTGAGTTGCACCCAGGGCTCCAGTTCAGAGCTCTTGAAGAAGGAGGATTTTGCTTCGGGCCTAGTTTGAATGCCCGTTTGAATACTGCAAATCCAGAGTCAAACCCTCCACCCATCAATGGTGCTGGTCCAGATCCTTGTACCCGAACATGCCCTGTCTCCACCCAGTGCATCTCTTCTCAGATCTCTCCTGCTTTCCCCTCAGGGCATTGCACACCCGCTACGGCAGAGATCCAGTTTCCCCATCTCCTCTTCCCACCTGTCCAGCAGCTGCTCCCCTGAGTATCATCATGAACCGAGCAAATGGCGGGAGGGAAAAAGAGCCCGACCACAACTGTAGCTGGACAGCTGCAAAGTGGCTCCTCTAGGCAGGGCTGGTGGTGGTGGGGTGGGGGCAGGGGGTCCAGGGCACCAGGTCAAAGCAAAGCAGATAAATATGACATGGGCCTCATATGGCAGCCTGGAATTCTTCCCTCCTCTTCCCCGACCAGGTGCATGGAGAGGGGAATATGAGGAGCTAACGGAGGAAATCTCCAGCCTCCGGGATCAGTGTCAGGAGCAGAGCACATGGCATCTCCCTTTGCCCTGCCTGCTTTACTTTGCAGCTTCCCTTTCCCTGCCCCCTCCCCCCAGACCTTCCTCCCCATCAGTAATCAGCCTCAAAGAGCTCCTTCCCCAGCTGCATTTCAGGTGCTTCCGAGATGACGGAGCCTCCTTGCTCTCTGCCAGGGCAGGAAACCCACCCGGGCAGCTGTCAGGCTCAGGGGTGTAATGGGATCGGGGGCTTGGCTGCCTCATCCCATTCACACCCCAGGCGGAAGGTCCCTGAATAGACCACGCTGCGTTGCTCTTCCTTCCCCTGTCCCAGGAGGAGATGGACAGAGGCCAGGCCTGGCCAGTCCATCCAAACTCAGATCAGGAAGGGAAGCAGAGTAATTGCTTCCTGTGGGAAGGAAAGCAGGAGCAATGGGAGGGGAGCGAGAGGAAAGCCTGGCTGGGGGCTGCACCGAGGAGTGCCGGCGGAGTTGCGCATGACGGGAGGGAAACTGAGGCTCCTCTGGGAGCAACAGAGAAGCAGACTTCTCCCCCTGTTGTCTCTCCACATCCCCTGCCACTTCCTTCAGGGCAGGGTGTCACAACCCTATTACTACACCTGCCTGAGCACCCGGGCTCTGTTCTCCCAGCATGGCCCAGAAGTAAGAGTGCAGTATTCCCTCCTGGGCAAACTGAGGCACAGGGAAGGGCTCAGATGGGTCTGCCTGCCAGGAGTGGGTGGGGATGGGATACGCCAGGGGGGTGGCTTGTGGACTCACCACTGATTGCCCTTATCACCTTGGGCACATCCCTTAGCCCCGTAGCGGGAGGGGTGGTCCCAGCATGGCCCTTCCTCGCCAGGGTGCTCGGGTGCTGCCTGCCAGGCTTGGAGGCTTTGGCTGCACCCCAGGTGCATGTCCTGGCCCACTAACCTGGCCTTTCCCATCCTAGCTGGCCATCGAAGCCCTGGAGCAGGAGAAGCAAGCGCTGCGGGTCCAGATTGCCCAGGTCCTGGAGGACAGGCAGCAGCTCATGCACCTCAAGATGTCCCTCAGCCTGGAGGTGGCCACGTACAGGTGGGTCTTGCCCCTGCCCACCACAAACATGCCATGCCGTGCCATGCCACAAAGCACCAGAGCACATGGCCCTGGGGGCACTGAATGACCCAACATCCCTGCAGCAAAGGGATCTGGGCACTTGGGATGTGCAAAGGAGCTGGTGAGAGGTGCTTCTCCAGCCTCACAGGCAGCTCCTGCTCTGAGAAAGCCCCTTTGCCAAAGGGATGGGCCAGATCGTGTCCATTGTCTGCGCTTCCTTCTCCCCTCAAAGCCATTCCCTGGGAACCTGCCCCCCCAGCCCTGCCCTGGCCTCTGCTTCCCATCCAGACAGCTCGCAGACAAGGGGCAGCAGTGGGAGGGAGCATGGGGAGGATTGATTAACATGAGAATGGGGCCTCCGAGCTAGCCATGATGTCATGGGGATGAGGGGAGGGGGACAGGATGGAGCAGGGCCAGAGAGGATGGTGCCGGAGGTGGCATAGAAGGGATATGGGGGGTGACTGGCAGTCCCATTGCAGGCACAGTGCCCAGCAGAGCTGCCCCGGCACTGCCGGGGGGTTACCTGCCACCCCTGCAAACGCATGTCCCTGTGACACCTCGGTCAAGTCCCCTATCACTGTCCTGGCTCAGTCACGGCAAGGCAAGGTCAGTGCAGGGGGCCGAGCCGCCAACCCACTCCCAGATCCAGTGCTCGCTGGTTGATGCCTTTGCACCTACCAATCCCCCTCTCACTGCCTCAATTTCCCCCTGCTGCAAAGGTCTGCTAAGATAGATGGATGCTGGAGCTGTCCTGCTCAGACCCTTTGGAGCATCCTGGGCTGTCTGTTAGCAGGATCATCTCCTTATTAAAATGCACCAAGTACTGAGTTAGCCATTCTTTTATTGTGTGTTAAAGCACCAGTCTGTTCCCCACTGGCTGCCCAGGGGGTAGGGTCCTGTGACTGGAGGAGAGGGGACAGCACTCTTATATCTCCAAAAGGCTCCTGTGGGCATTGGAGGATCTTTGGGCTGAAAGGTCTGCACTGAGCTGTACATACAGCACCGAGCACCGCAGGGCCCTGATGGCATTTGAGGGTCACCAGAGGTCCCAGAATAACCCAGCACCCGATTCTCCATTGCAGGACACTGCTGGAAGCAGAGAGCACCAGGCTGCAGCTGCCAGCAGGGGAGTTCAAGCTGGCCAATGGCTTGCGAGGTGAGCAGGAGAGCCTGGGGGTCTGTGCATGGGTCCCTTGGGCACCTCGCTCTTCCAGCCACGATGGCAGGGATGTGCCCAGTCACTGCCAGTGTTGAACACAAGCTATGCACCCCATCCCCAGAGCAACACACTGCCTGGAGAGGGCAGATCTGACTACATGTGGCAGGGGCAGAACTGGGAGGGGACAGCTCACGGCTGGGGGGGTCTGGCAACCCTGTGGAGAGGGAAAAGACACAGGGCTGGAGCCTGTGGGGCTCCATTTTACCACGTCCCCTGTTGCCAACTGGAAAAATCAAGAGCAGAAGCCCCAAAAGCATGAGCTCCAAATCTCAGGAAGTTTTACCGAAAAAATAAAAAAGCAAACAAATGGAGGGGTCATTGCATTGCCCTTCTGGCTCCCGAATCCTTGGGGTGCAGACAGCCATGCTTCTCCCTGCTCCTGGGAGGGTTGCAACCCTTTGGGGTGCAAAGCAGCTGCAATTCACACCTGATCCTCTGACCCTGAAGCCAGGGTTATAAGAGAAACCAATCCGAATTCAGCAGCAGGAAGCCTAACTGAATCCGATGGGAGGCTGCAAGAACATGTGATGGGATGGGCTAGGCAAACACAGGGCTTCTCCCTGTAATCACACAGTTCCTGATTCATTTGTCTAACGATGGGCACCACCGGCTATTAGATGACCCGAGGATGCCTGTGCTATAATTCTAGGTACTTGGAGTTTAAAGTGTGCACTGGGTTGAAAAGGTCTCAGCTGTAATTTAAAACAAGAATAGCACGGTGGGCAGGGGGAAAAGACAAGTCTCTTCTGTGGGCACCAAAAAGTGCCTGTGTGTACCCCCTTTCTAGCCCTGGCACCAATATCTGGCTCAAACTGCCAGCTCTGTAGCCCCATTAGACATCAGAGAGTCTGCAAGGGAGATCTTCCCCCATCACATCCCTCATCCCATCCCTACCTAGCCATTCTTCTGTGCTCCCACCAGCTTCCTTGATCCACCCCAGAAGTGGCTGTGTTCTGGAGGTGGGAGACCCCTGAATGGATGTAGGGTCAAGCAAACATCTCTCATCATATTGCTGTGTCCCAGCCAAAAGCTTTGCAGTGATAAAGGGATGCGGCCAGGTGGTTTTCAATTCACTTCAGGCTCTGTATAAAGGCTTGGGGGGGTCAATCAGAGCATATTTGCCCCTCTCACAGCAGCTCTGAGCCCGTGTCTTCCCCTTTCTTACCCTGCCAGCACTGACTGCATATGCCTCTCTCTCTCTACAGAGGCCAGGCTGGAAATGAGTAGCAGCAAGCTCCAAGCCATGTCCCCGGAGCCCAGAAGGCTACTGTCCTGGGACCACCGGCTCAGCCCCATGGTTTTCCAGAAGACGGAGAACAAGATGCATCTCTTGAGGACCCCGACCGAGTCCCCCAGGCTGCAGACAGCTGTGCTGCCCCAGAGCCGGCGCCCCATCACCAGGGAGCTCCCAAAAGCCATTGCCGGCTTCCAGTTCTCATCCCGGCAAAGCATTGACACCGCAGGTCCCAGCAATGCAGCCTCCGGCTCTGTGGGTGCATCACAGGGGCTCGCAGCCACCGAGATCAAGACAGTGGCTCGTTCTTTCTCCCGAGAGTCGCCGGAGGTGCTGAACTCTCCGCGCTCTGCAATGCCGGAGCCTCTGGGACAACCGCCTTCGGGCCTGGAGGGAGACAGAGAAGCAGAGCCGGGTGCCCAAAAGGAAGCTGGTGAGATGGGCAAGGAAGATGAGGAGGCCATGAGGGAGGAAGGACGGGACGCCAGTGAAGAGCCGCCTGGGAAGCCAGTCCCCCGAGATCTGCTGTACCCCGACCAGCTGGTCACTGAGGCCTTGGAAGATGCTTTGAGGGAAGTCAAGCAGGATGCAAATGTCACTGAGGGGTCCAGCCCTCTCTGCACTGATTGGGCTCCCCTGGAAGAGGCACATGGACTAGTAGCTCCTCCAGCTGCAGAAGAGCTAGATGGTGAAATGATGTGTGAGCTTGAAGGTCTGATGGACCCCGGCCAGCCCTTAGAGGCCATCAGTGGGACCTCAAGGGAGGTTGACAGCGACCTGCAACCCCAGCCTGAAGACAGCATGGGAGAGCCTGGTCTGCAAAAGGAGAGTGGACAGCTCTGGACCCCATCCAGGGAGACAGAGAACTATAGTTCCCAAGCAGAAGTGCAGGACAGCGAGGCAGAAATCTGCATGGCTCAGGCTTTCTCCATGCAAAGCCTCCCAGCTGCCCGCCAAGAACCGCCTCTGAAAGGGGACGAGGAGGAGGATTGGGAGCAGGAGGTGCAGAGCCCTGTTCAGCAGGACACAGAGGTCCCCTGGGAAATGCGGGGTCCTTCCCCCAGGCAGGATGAAGAACAGCCGTCTGCTGAGCCCCAGGAGGATGCCAGCTCCTGGGAGCAGGGTGAGAGCAAGCAGGAAGAGACACCCCCGTTGCAGAGCCCAGAGGAGCGTGGGGAAGCAGAGGCCATTTGCAGGGGTACAGAGCCATTAGGAAATGATGTGCTAGTTTTAACAGAGCCCACGAGGGAGAGCTGGGAAGTGGGAGCACATGGCCGCAGCACCCAGGCAGGAAGCTCGGAGGAGTTTGACCGAGGGGAGGAAGACTTGGAGGTCATGAGCACAGAAGCCTTGCATCTGTCGGAGGACGAGGAGAGACGGGAGCGCTGGAGCCCGTCCAGGGAGATTGAAGAATACAGTTTCCAGGCAGAAGCACAGGAAAGCGACTTTTTCCAAGCAGAGAGTCAAGCAACTCAGGCTTTCTCTATGCAGAGTTGCCCGGCTTTGCCTGTGGAGAACCTCGCAGAACAGCTCCAGACCATGGAAGTGGAGGGAAAGCATTTACAGAAGACAGAGATGGTGTTAGGAGGAGAGGGGAAGGTGGAGATGGTGACCGAAGCCCAGGACTTTGGTATCTCGGGAGATGAGGTTTCATTCGGGGCTGAAGAAGCAGAGACCCCGGATGCAGCCAGAGAGGAAGGTGACGAGCACAAGGACAAGCTGGAAGGGGAAGCATCGGGAAGTGAGATTCTCTGCATGGGACACGAAGGCCTAAGGCAGGAGGAAGGCAGCTTGGAGGAGACTGGGGACCTGCAAGAAGACACCTCTGGGCAAGAAACAGGGCCAGGGGAGGAGGTTCTGGAGATGCCCCAGAGACAGGAGTCCTGGGGCAGGGAGGGGGATGTGGAAGAGGATTACTGCAGGTCCCCTCCCTTGGAGGGGGGAGAGGAGATAGCAGAGGGATATTCTGAGGATGGGGAAGGAGCTGAGGTCTTGGCACAGGCAGGCCATGCCATGACCAGCATGGGGGCAGCCGACAGCAGAGAGGAGCAGACACAGGGCAGTCTGGACTCAGAGGTACAAGAAAGGAGAGAGGAAGAAGATGCTGACATAGGTCAGGGGTCTGGCCAAGAGCCTCCAACACAAGACAGCAAAACAGAACAGGTGGTTGGCCCCAGCATGGAACTGATGGGCGAAACCCAGCATAGCCCAGAGAGACCAAGCGAGGACATTCAGAGCCCACCCACCCTGCCGCTTGCAGATTCCCCCCACCAAGAAATCCTCGAGGGGCCAGAAAAGACTTGGGAAGAGCCCTCTGAAATGCAGGGGATGGCTGCAACCGAGGGAGAACATAAGGAGTATGAAGAGCCAGACAACCTGGACGTGGCCTCCAAGATGCCCCCACCAGGACAAGGGGACTTCTCGGAGTCAGAGGATTCCCTGGCATCCCAGGAGGATGTGGACCTGAAAGCGGAAGGCACAGATGAGGAGCTGGACAGAAGCACGAGGATCCGGCTGGAGGAGACACTACCGGACAGCACCCCTCTGCATGTCTATGAAGGGGAGATGCTGGCCCAGAGCTTGTCCAGCCAGGAGCCTCCAGCAGCTGAAGTCATGGCAGACCCAGCCCCATCGTCCTCAGTTTCCGTCGAGGGCGCAGGGCAGGTGGAGACCGGCGCCGAGCCAACGGGCTCCCGAGACGGCTGGAGCAGTGAGGAGCCCACAGCTGGAACGGGGCCTCTGGAGAGCACCGAGGAAGAAGGGTACTTCATGGTTTCGGCCGCCCCGCATGAGACACCCAGCTGGGAGGAAGTCGAGGGCTCAGAGGACTTTGAGGAAATCCAAGTAGAAGCTGCAGGCGCCCTCGGAGTTGATCTGAGTTTGGGCGCCGCACAGCCCGGGATGCAGGAGAATATGGGGTACTGTGGGGAGTCCACGGATGAACCTGCTGAGGGCCTGAGAGCAGACACAGCCCAGGCTGAAACCTCGAAGGATAAGGGCGATTGGGGGGTGCACGATGAGGAGCTAAGCACGGCCACAGTACCAGAGGACCAGGCACCTCTTGGGGAGCCGACGGCAGGATCAGAGGGACTGGCTGCAGAGCTCGATGCAGGGCAAGATGGTGAGGCAGGAGAGCTGCCCCAGGAAGACAGCAAACCTTGTCCTTCTGATACAGCCCCAGAGGCAGAGGAGAGCAGGGTTTCTCCAGAAAACATGGTGCAGGATGGGGCTCAAACCCCCAAGGCCATCAGCCCTGGCACTGGGGATGCTCCCAAGGTCTCTCCGCTGACCACTGTGGCTGACCTGGGAGAGATTGTGCTGGAGGGGCAAGCGCTGGCTAGCCAGACAGCAGCGGATGGGTCTCTTCCCTCCAAGGATGTGCGAGCACTGGACATCACCCTGGCCCCTCCAGATGGTCCTGAGGCCAGCAGCCAAGAGGACAACCCTGGGCAGCACAAGGAAGATGCAGAGAAGAGCCAGGAGGTGCTGGTGCTCTCCCCGGACACTGCAGAGATGCTCCCAGCCAGTGTCATGAAGGACTCGGACATCCTAGAGATCGTGGAGCAGGCGCTGGAGTTCAACCAAGAGCTGATGCTGGGTGCAAAACTCCCAGAGCTCCCCGATGACTCTGGGCAGCCAGCTCCGGGCACAGGCGAGGCATCAGAGCCAGCCCCAGAGGCCGGGAGTGATGGCAGTGGCTCCTCATCCAGCACGGATGAGTTGAGGGCTGTGCACGAAGCCCTGGAGGACTCCTCGCCTGGCACCAAGGGACTCGTGACATCAGGTCTTGTCTGGGCTGAGAACCATGCCACCGCAGACCTGAACGGGGTGCATCACGAGGCCCGGCTGGCAGAGCTGGCTGAGTTCACAGAGGAGATCCTGAATGGCATCTCCGACCTGCAGGTGCCCGATGGACGCAATGGGTGTGAGGAGATCGCCATCCCCCCTGCACTCCATGGGCAGGACCCCGACACCTTCCCCATCTACCAGAGCTCCCTGCCACAGAGTGACGAGGGGGGACACCAGGATGGGGACACCCCCCTGGAGAAAGCCCCCATGCCCCTGGACCCCGACAGCTGCAAATTGGCTGACATCCTGCAGCGCGGGAAGACCCTTGAGGCCCAGTCCATCTCTGTCCCATCGGCCTTCGGAGACGAAATCCTGCACCTGAGCCCCGGGCAGCCTCTGCAGCTCCAGCCCAAAGACGCCCAGGGATCGTGGTCTTCGGAGGACGACTGAACAGGGCAGGGAGCCCGGACTAGACATGCACCCAAGCTGTGACAAGTGAAAAACATGTATTTATGGGGCTGGGGGGGTTACATTTCCCCTCCTCCCCTCTCACCACTGGCCCCCTTGCCAACTTAAAATAGGCACTTGGTCTATTGACAATCGGCAGCCTCCCCTAGCGCATTTACTGCCGCAACTCTGCCCATTGGGGGTTTATCATTATTATTATTATTATTGATTGTTTTTTAACACGTTTGTTTGGATTATCTTTATTTTTTCTTTTTTTGAAGCACACGTGAACGTAGTGGCATAGACTCAGCCCTCGGGGCTCGGTTGTGTCTCGGAGGGCACGGAGTTGGGAGCGATGCTGTTTGCCTGGGGTGCAACCCAGAGGAACGCAAACGTGGGAGGGAAAGTCCCCTTTCTCATTCACACCCGCACCAAATCACGCATGGAGCCTGACTCTCGCTCATCCCCTTTGCTCTGCTGTGATTTCTACCCGCTGGAAGCATCAATAAGAACAAGGTTCCTTTCTCCCGCTCTGTGGCTGCTCTGGCGTCATTTGTGTTTTCAGTCTCTGGGTCCGTTGGTGCAAAAGGAAATCGAAGCTGGGGTTTCACGGAAGTGCCTGCTCTCTTTAGAGCAACCGAGCCCATGCCCATGGGTTTGGGGTGGGGGAATAGTGATGGCTACTGTGTCCTGAGGGCCCACAAAGACTTTGGGTGCATGATGGGGGGTTGTTAATGACAAGGCTGGTAGGACTGTGGTGACCCCCCCCACCCCCAATAGCACAGTGAAGGGTCCTGGCTCTTCCTCATCCCACTGGCTCCTGCCATCGTGTCTCCTCCTGCACCCGAGAGTGGCATTTCCAGCCACGTGGGATGGAGGAACTGGACATGACCCCCAAGAAGCAACAGGATAATTGAGTCTGACCCCCCCGGGATAAAAAACAGCCGCGCTCTGGGCTTCTGCTCGGCCCTTTGCCACAAGCCCCGCTTCCTTGAGGAGAGGAAGAGGAGGCAGGGACTCCACCCGTCTCTTCAAGGCTGCTTCTGTCCCTGGGTGGAGCAGCTGAGGTGTCCCATGATGGGGCCAGGAGATGAGCTCAAGCCTCATCTGGACCCATGCTATTTGGCCCAGGTGTAAATGGGACCAAGCTGGGGGTGGAAGGCAAATGGAGGGGAGGCCAGTCTTGTCACTTCCTCCTCTGTGCCAGCTCAGCTCGGGGTGGCTTTGGGGCTCTTTAATCCCTGCTGTTAGCACCAGATCCTACTGCCCGCAGCTATCGTGACATCTGCCTTGGCAGGTCATGGCCGTACAATGCAGCGGTTAGGGTGACAAGCTGTCTGCATGGACATGGGGTGAGAGCCTCTTGGACCGCATCCCAAACTAGCATCGCTCAGTTGTGCCCATATCCATTCACATAGTGGGCCCCATGATGGGCCAGGAGGCTGAGGATCTCTCCTTCCTGTTCATCGGACATGGATCCAGGAAGAAACACCTCAAAACTATTGATTTAGGGCCTGTCTCCTTCCTCCCACCACACACCTGTTCTTCACCTTGTGGCACCCACGCAGGCAGTTGGCACTGAGGAGAAAACCCCCTACACGTTGCAGGCTGTGCTCATGAGAGCAAAGCCGCTACAATGATTTTTCCCCCGATCCTGGGATCTCCCCAAGCCGCCATCTGTGCCAGGGGAGTTATGGGGATGACACAGAGTATCCCAAAAAGAGACTTAAATAGAAATCATATTTCAGGTTAAACTAGCCAAGTCCGTTCCAAATCCTATCGATTGAGCAGAACTCAATTGTTTCAAAAACCATACTGATTGAGCAGACAGAAGTCGCTCGTTCTAAATACCACGTGTGGCGCTACAACCAGCCAGCATCCTCCTTCCCAGACCTATCCCCCTGGGACTTCAGATGTTCCCAAATCCATTGGCAGGCATCCTATGTGCAGGCTCAAGCCCAGGGGTCTTGGGGTTCAGATACAACAGGCCAGCATCCTCCATCCCAGACTCTTTAGTCCCAGACTTCAGATACTCCCTACACTTGATCTGAGGCCAAACTATACTGGACCTGAGCCAAAAGACCAGAAGTATCCCAAAAAGAGATGCATCCCTGTTCACACAACCTGATTGCATCGCAGGATGGTTTCATGTCTGACCTCCAGCCCTGGCTTTCTGATCTAAGCCCAGAGGCTGGCAAGCCCAGGATGAGCTGCTAGTGGATTCCCTGGCTCATTTGTCATCCAATAAAGCAACTGACTTCCCACCTGAGCTCGGTCTGGATGCATTTTGGGCCCTGATTCTAGCTGAGCACTAGCTGTGGTGAACATTAAGCTTTTTGCATCCCGGGTCTGTACAGCGCCAAGCAGTACAAGGTCCTCATCCATGACTTGGTCTTTTGGGAGCCTTTGCCATTCTGAGCAGAAGCAGCTCATGACAGTCTGAAGCCAGGGTCAATTTGCACCTTATAGGCTAACTGAATCAGACATGCATCATTTGGCTGGAGTGAAAACAGAAGCAAAACCCTTCATTCTGGACTAGACCTGAAGTGAAAGGGCTGCTAGCACCGGTCACGGTGATTCACTGCCCTGAGAATGATTTCTTGCAGCAAAGTTATTTGACTTGGCAGGCTGGGAGGAGGTGGGGGGGAAGTTCCCACTTATCTCCTAAGAGGCCTGGGAAAAGTTCCCTGGCCTTGCTAACATCTGGGGTGAGGTCATTGCTTTCTCTAAAGAAGTTGCGTCTTGCAGCAGATCAAATGAGAAGCCAAGGGGTGATGATAATCCTCCCCCGCTGCCCCCAGCCCCTTTCAACTGAGATGCAAATGTCTGGCTGGCTCTCCCAAAGCCCTGGGATTTGTCCCGGGAGCAGAGACAAGGGGCTGAGGATGGGGGACCGGGTTCCTCTGCAGTTTCCCAGCTCACCCTGAGATGCTCCAGCTGCCAGATGGAAGCCGGCAGGATGCGGGGAAGATCGGCGGGTATTGGAGGGACTGGAGTGGGGGCTTCTTCCATCAGCAATGAGCCCCCTGCTATTGACTCCAGGAGGCACAGGACATGGCTACTGGACTGGCTTCTTCCCAGCAGCCCGTGTCTTGCAGCTCAGCAGATGCCCTCTAAGGACCCCATGGTTTTTAAGACAGGAACCAGTCCCCGTCTACACTGCCTGGTCCCAGGGCACCCTGCAAGGCACCAGCCTTGAGTGTCCAGAGCCATGGGACGCAGCCGGGAGAGCCCCAGGAGCAGGAGTCTGAGTGGACATCAAGCAGGTTACCTCCAGTCCAACCCTGCTCCTCTCTCCCCTGTTAGTGCAAGGGGGGAAGAGAGCATCTCCCTAATGCCCCTCCGCCTGCCAGAGGCCAAGCCTGAACAATGGGGCTCCATAGCTCCCAGCCACATCAGAGGCATCATCCCAGGCACAAACCACACAGGCCACAGGCACAGCGGCTGCAGAGAAGATTGGCAGGGTGGGAAGGGTCAGATGCCAACCCACCTATTTGCAAGCACAGCTTGGAGACACCAGGGCAGCATGTGTTTAGCAATGAGACAGCAGAACGCGGCTGCTATTTCTACAGGCCCCGGGAAGGGATGCCGGAGCATCTGCTCTCCACCAGCTGATGCAACTTGATTTCCAAAGACAAGAGAAAGGCCCCAGATTCCTCCACCCCCC
>JAGPOW010000863.1:886298-906460 GCA_030014935.1 Caiman crocodilus
CCCCCCGCCTTGCCCCTGGCAGGAGAAAAGGAGAAATCAAGGGGGTGGGGACTTGGGGAAGGATTTGCTTCCCACAGCATGTGCTAGGAGCTTCGGGCCATATGGGATAAGAGCGGGAAGGATGCGGTTCGTAGCCACTTCCCTTGCGAGCTGGGGGGCCGTAGCTAAGGGAGCTGGGCTCAGACCTGGGAAACGCTTTGGGCAGGTCGTGTGGGCTCCAGCTGTCATCCAGCCATGTGAACACCTCTTTGCAATGGCCTGGTTGAAGAAGCGGAGTCCCTTAAATCAGCCAAAATAGCCACAGCCACAGAGGCTGGACCCAAAACAGCAGAAGCAGAGCCCCTGCAAATGGGAAAACTGAGGCACAGCATGACAGAGCGATAGGCAGTCAAGGGGGGCTGGGGGAAAGCTGGGAGAGGAACCCAGGAGTCCTGGCCTTCCCTGGTCTCAGCAGAGGAGAGGCAAGGGCTGCTTTATTTAAGGCCTGACAGCAGATAAGAGCAGATCTCACCCTGGCAAAACTCCCCCAGCAGCTGGGCGTGAGTCGGCACATTGGAGCCGACATCGCTTCTCTCAAATAGATGCTGGGTAGAGTTGCATATGACGGGGTATAAATACACTGATTACCAGGCCCTGCCACGCCTGGACAGGAGGGGGCCAGTTGCAGCTCCAGCTCCCAGAAGCCATCCCTGCCATGATGTGAGCCTGTGCTCAGCCAGCGCTGCAAACAGAGCACCCTGTTTGTGGATGGCACTGGGGACGGGAGTGCTGGCACCCACTCTCCAGACCCTCTGTGACCTCTGTGGTGTATGACAACTGGGGGGCCGAGGCAACCAGGCCTCAGTCCTGGAGGGCAGATCTGACAAAGCAGCCCCCAAAGGAGGGGGAGCAGGTGGTCACCGGGGAAAGGGACTCATTGAGTGTGGCCCAAGGGTGGCCCTGCAGTGTGCTGCGCTTGGCTGCTTGGCTTTGGCACTGGCATCTCGCGCTGTCTATTCTGGGCAGTGCCCAGCAGGGGTTTTGCTCGGTCAATCAGAGCTTTGTGCTGATGTGCTGAGCCACAGCCCGGGGCCAGGCCTGGGGCTGGCGGGGGTCGTATCCAGGCCAGGGAGGAGAATGGGACTCTTTGTGTGTGGCCAGGGCAGGAGCCAGTCGGCTGAGTCACAGCCACGAGCTGCCAGGCCGGGTGCCGCGACTGATGCTGCAGATTTGCTGAGCCGCAAAGGGCAGGGGCTGCAAGGGCAGCAGACGCGGGCCTGGCTGCCTCCTCAGGACACAGCTGACAGGGCCTCTCTGCCACGGGACAGGGAGATGCCACAGCCTGGCTGGGGCTAAGAGGGCGGCAGGTCCATGATATACCTGCAAGCTGCTCCAACAGCCAGGACCGAGCACAAGAGCAAGAGCGAGCAAGATTCATGTGCAAGACACTGTGTAACCAGTACCTGGCAAGATGCCTGCGGCAGATGGGTGCCCATTGCTGGTGCCCTTCCAAGCCAGCTGAGGGACCAGAAGTCACCACTGTGACTCAGCCACTCACTAGCCTGGCAGGACGAGTGACAAGAGAACCCAGGTGTCCCCAGTCAAGTGATTCTTCCCCTCTATTCTGCACTAGTGAGGCCACATCTGGAGTCCTCTGTCCTGTTTTGGACCCCCCACTGCAGAAAGGATGTAGACACATTGGAGAGAGTCCAGCGGACGGAAATTGAAATGGTTTGAGAGACAGGACTTGCGAGGAGAGGCTGAGGGAACTGGGCTGATTTAGTCTGCAGAAGAGAAGGCTGAGGGGGATTTAGTAGCAGCTTCCAATGCCCCGCAGGGTGGCTCCAAAGAGGGTGGAGCTGGGCTGTTCTCAGTGGGGGCAGATGACAGAACAAGGAGCAATGGGCTCAAGCTGCAGCAAGGGAAGTTGAAGTTGGATATTGGGAAGAACCTTGTCGCTAAGGAGGGGAGTAAAACACTGGAACAGGCTCCCCAGAGAGTTGGTGGCATCTCCATCCTTGAAGGTTTTTAAGCCCGGGGTAGACAAAGACCTGGCCAGGATGATGCAGTTGGGGCTGGTCCTGCCTGGAGCCAGGGTTGAACTAGATGCAATCCCCCACGGTCCCTTCCAACCCTCATTTTCTAGGATTCTGTGGAGCTCCTGACCCAGCCTGCACCCTGCCCTGGTGTCTGATGCCACGTCCTTATCCTGCTCCCAGGCACTGGCTGCTCAGATGCTGCCCTTGGCCACTTGCCCATGACCGACCGCTTCCCCCCAACCTTGCCCACGCTCCTGCATTTAGCTTGGCAGCTGCATGCAGCCCCTTGGCCCCTTCCAGCCGCTCCGGCTGGCAGGGAGGAAACGAGCCCAGCACTGATAAGGACTGGTGTTGATCTGCCTCGTTCCAGCTTCCTTTTAAGGGCAAATTCACCCACTGGGATAAAAAGCTTCTCATTAGTGTAATTCGGCTGGAGGCCCAGGCTGAGTCACAAGCTGGCTGGGGCACTGGCATTGACTGGCCTGCTTAGTCTCAAGCAGCTGCAGACCCCAGCCATTGCCTGGTATGGGGTGCTGAGCACCCAGGTGCTGATCTAGGACCTCACCAAGGTGCACCAGGTTCAGCTTAGACAACTCTTGACACCTCTCAGCTCCCAGAGCAGAAATCAGAGCCAGGATGGGAGACAAGTGAGACTGGAGACTGTCAGGGTGGAATCTAGCAGGACCCCTGCAAACCCACCCCAGAGACGGTTGCATTTCTGTAGTGGGTACAAGTCTCTCTATGCAGTCAGGCCAAGCTCTTCTTCAAAACGCAGCTGGGGGCTGCATTTGCAGGTGCCCACCTGGTTCCTGAAGGAGTTGAGCACAAAGGGCAGGGGGACCTGCACTCCCAGAGCATTTGGTCCCTCACTTTGCAAGCCTCAGGACCCAGTGCTCAACCTAAACAGGCCCTGGGCTCGGCATCCCGGTCCCAGTGCTCTCCTCTGCGTATTTCCCAGGCTTCTGGGCATTTCTGGTTGCCACACAGGGCCAGGAAGGAGTATTTATTGCTCCCCTCCTGGATGTTGGTGGCAGCCAGGGCTGATGATGGTGACTGGGCTGTGCCAATGCACCTCCTGCTGGGACTAAAGCCTGGAGGGGCCTGACTAAAGGGTCTTGCCCCCCTGCTCTGCATCAAACGGATGTTGCATTGAGGTCAGGAAGGAATTCCCCCCTCAGGTCACTGGAGGGGCAGGGATTGCTTTCCTCTATAGCCAGGAGACAGCCTGATCCTGGAGTCTCTGAAGCATCCGTTATCACCCTTTGCAGCATTTGGCTGTTGTCTTCCCCCTTCTTTCCCTGGGGCAGGTTCGGGTGTGATGCCCTACGGTTGTGTCAGAGTTGCCTGTAATTTTGGCTACAATGGGTCTGTCTGGGCTGGTTTGGACAGGGCTGATCCTGCCTCAGGTGGGGGGGTTGGACTGGATGTGGCCCCTGGAGGCTCCTTGACTTCTCCCTGATACGAAGGGTATAAGGAAAGGCTGGACCATGAATTCCTAAAGTGGCTTCTACACTACAGACCAGAGCTAATTTCCCCCCTCCAGGGAGACCCACTGCCACACGGACAAGAATGGCACCAGCAAAACCCAGCACCACCAGATCCTTCGAGCCAGAGGAATGGTTTGCTGCTGCGGATCCAGAAATCCAACCTCCCCCCAACCCCGAAGTCGGAAAGGAGCTGGAGCGGAGCAGGGCCCCCGGGAAGGGGGAGGGGAGGCAGCCACAAAGGAGGCAGGCATTCCAGGAGAAATTAAAGCACATTCCTCCAGCCCTGGCTGACAATGGAGACAAGTGGGGACAGATGGTGGAAATGGAGCCGCAGCCCCCAGGGGAGGAGGAGGAGCAGGAGGAACAGGCCAAGGGCTCAGCAGCGGAGCTGGGGCAGGAAGGCGGAGGCTGGAGAGTGGGAATTTCACTGAATCCTAGAAAATCAGGGCTGGAAGGGACTTAGAGGGTCACATCTAGCACAAAGCAGGACCAGCCCCAACTACATCATCCAGGCCAGGGCTTTGTCTAGCCAGAGCTTGAAAACTTCCAAGGATGTTTCTGGGTAGCTTGTTTCAGTGCTTCACCACCCTCCTAGTGAGAAAGTATTTCCTAATATCCAACCTCAACTTCCCCTGCAGCAACTTGAGCCCATTGCTCCTTCTGTCATCTGCCACCACTGAGAACAGGCCAGCTCCATCCTCTTTGCAATGTCCCAGCAGGGAGCTGAAGGCTGCTATTCAATACCCACTCCATCTTCTCTTCTCCAGATTTGCCGGGCTCTGCTGGCCCTGCCCTTCCAGAAGGAGGCCCTGGGGATCCCCAGGGGCACCGGGGTCAGGTTTGAGATGGCCCCTGGCTGGGGGAGCACATGTTGCCCCCGCAGCCCCCAACCCTTTCCCCACCAAGCAGGGGTCCATGGAAAGTGAGTGGGGAGAGAGAAACAGTTACTGGCCAGAAGACACCAGACCAATGGGAACCGCCGTAATTATCCGGGACCCCATCCGGCCTCATTAGTTCCAGTCATCAGAGCACACATAATCTAATTTGGGGAGGGGGAGGGAATCTGGGTTGATTGGCAGCAGGGATCCATATGTGTATATGCGTGTGTATATGTATGTGCATGTATGTGTATATGTGTGTGTATGCTCCAATGTACCTGCACACTCACGCACACACTCATGCCTTCCCTGTCTTGGAGGCTGGACCTGATGATCTCACAAGGTCCCTTCTAGCCCTAAACTTCAGCAGATTTGTTTGACACACAGATGCCCTCACGGATGCCCACACGTTCCCCAGCCCTGTCTGCAAGGAGGAGGGTGTGAATCACATGCCCAGTGGTGTGAATTTCCCCGCTGTCCATTGGATGAACCAGTCTGGCCCTCAACGTGCAAGGGTTGGGTGCAGGGCAGTGCACCGAGACTGCCGCTTTAAGAGCCCACGGAGGCTTTTCCTCCCTTGTCTCTCTCTTGGATAAAATCCAGACAATTAAAGGTTTTGTTTCCTTTAAGCCTGGCTGTTTCAATGAAGCCCACACAAAGCCTCCCTGTGGGGCAAGGGGGGGAGTGGAGATGACCTCAGTAGCATGACCTCACTGTGCAGCTCCCAAAATCGGCAAGCCTTATAAGGAAAGAGCCACTATATATATAGATATGCACACACATACATACACACATATATAGAGAGATAGCTATAGATATATATAGATATATATCTTCATCTATCTTGCACACACGACACAAAAAAAGCCCCGTCACCCGGGCAAAGCTAAATATAATCCAGCAAGACTCATTCAGGCTTTCTTTTATTTTTGCAACCAAATGAAACAGGCATTTTTCCTTCCCCCCCCCCAGATGCATGGGGTGTTTGTCATGTTCTATTTATTCTCCCGATCCTTGCCCCCCTCCTTGGGTTCCCAGAGACAATGAAGGGCCTTTGACGGCGGGAGGGACGTGATGACATGTGGAATGCGCTGGCAGATTCTTTTGGGGCCCGCGGAGGAAAGCATGGGAGGGGGAAAGAGGAATAAACGCACAAAATAATGCTTTTTTCCCTCCTCTTGGCATGATTTCGGTCAAAGCTTCATCCCATCTCCACCCCATGTGCCTCGGTTTCCCCAGATACAAGGCAGGTGAGCAAGGCAGAGCTGTTATGCAAGGGGAGGGATTGAAAGGACCGGCTAGTGACCTGGGCACTGCAAAAGCCGGTGGGGGAAGCGACCTGCAGAGGCTCCACAGCTGGAAAAGGAGTGACAAGGGAATGTATTTTAAACCAGAAAAGCAGATCATCACACCAGCATCAGCCCCTTTCCAACCTTTCCTTCTCCTGCCCAGCTGGAAGGGGGTTTTATAGGCACTTCCCCACCCAGAATCCTTTTTTGGAAAGGGAAATTCCTCCTCCCAGCCTCTTGTCCCTGGGGGATTGATAGTTTGGCAAGTCAACCAGTTCCTGCACAGCCTACAGCATGAGGGCAACTCTTTCCGTTTTTCTGAGGTTCCGATAAGCCAAAGACTTTTTTAATTACTATGAACATAGTTCATGTTCTAGGTCAAATCTGTTCCAAATCGTATTGATAAGAGCAGAACTCAGGCGTTCCAAAACCATATTGACTGAGCAGGCAGCACTCAGTCGTTCCAAGCATCACATATGGCACTACAATCAGTGAGCATCCTCCATCCCTGACTCGTCACCCTGGGAATTCGGATGCTCCCAAATCCCTTGGCAGGCACCCTGTGTGCAGACCCAAGCCCAGACGTCTCGGGGTTCGGATGCCTCCACTTGATCATAGCCTACAGAGGACTTGATCTGAGCCAAAAGGCTGAGAAGTGATAAGCCAAAGACCTGGGTCAGTCCAAGCAGGGCTGTTGGGCACGGTCATTTGTGCAGCAGGCTCTGGGAACTTGTATGTGTGATAAAATTGGCCTTTAAAGCAGCTTAACTGCCCTTTTACACCACTTTAGTGATGTCACGGGTGGGAGAAGAACCCAGGCGCCCGAGTCCCGGTGCAGTATTATGGAGGCTCCAGGGCTGGAGCATGGGCTGGAGCTTCATGTGAGATCGGGCTGGGGGACAAAGCAGGGCAGGGCAGCTTCCAGGATCACCCCCCCCAAACTCGACTTGCACTACATGTCATTGCTATTTGATGGCATCACACATCACACCTCATTGCTATGTATTGACATCACACTTCATGGCTATGTGATGACATCATGCACCACACTTCATGGCTATGTGATGAATTCAGCCCCCAGTGCTGGCCAGCCCATGATGTCACTCGTCCCATCTCGTGGTGTGATGACACAGATCTGTCCCCACCATCTGTCTGCCTCCTGGTGCTGCCTCATCCCATATCCCATTGGGTCATATCATTGAATGGCAATGCTGCGCCATGGTGTCATTGCCGAGGTCAGTGATGTCATAACAATGGGAGATGACATCGTGTGATGTCTCCAAGCTGACCTCCAGCCCACCGGCCCTCCTGGACCTTTTATTCTCCCAGCAAAGTGAGGCCAGTTCTGGCCTGGATCTGGCTCTGCCTTCAGGTGCTCCCATCCACAGCCCTCACTGTGGACTCCCGGAGCTCACGTGCGGCGCAGACACAGCCCAGAATAGCCGAGCCTATAATAAGTCCCCTTTTGGCTGTGGGGCAGCTGCTCCATGAGCCCCCCCACGCCCTGTGCCTGCCCTTCTCCCCCCCATGGCAGCTGTCACCCAAAGGAGGCCGAAAAAAGCCAGTGTGGATTTTTCCAGCTCTCCCCCCAGAATGCAGGCAGCCGGACCTCTGACCGGGACGGGATTAGAAGTGGGGTGGGGGGCAGCTGGCATGCCAGCTTGGAGCCATCCATCAGAGCTGGGGGACAGGGAGCAGCATTGCTGTTCCCCCTGCCGCAGGTCACATTACATGGATAAGCATTTGTTACTGAATTCGGGCTGGGATTTCAGGCAGCTGTGGGGGGGTGTCGCTGGAGGGCCCCGATCCTATGCACCAGTCTGGCCTCTCCCCCTGCAAAACCCCGGAGGCTGCTAGTAGCATCAGAGCTCAGTCCAGGGGGCAGAGAGCTGTCGGGTCCCATGCCCAGTGCACCCATTTGAGTCTGGGCAGATTTCTTCTCTGAACCAGCCTTGGGTAGGGCACCGGGACCTGGCACCACAGATCCCCGGTCTTCTTTCTTTCCTTCTCTTGTGTTATCAAACCAGTGCCGCCGGCTCTCCCCCATCCCATCCTCCCCCACACCATCCTGCGAAGTCATTCAAAATTAAGCACTTTTCCATGCTGTAGGCATGGAGCAGAGCCCGCTTCTAGCGCAAGATGCTGGAGAGGGGAGAAAGAGAGAAAGGAAGAAGTCTCCAGATCTGGAGTCCCATCTGTAGCGTGAAGCCCAGGTCCAAGCCCCAGCTTTGGCATCCTTTTAAGAGCAGCCCCTAGACATCAGCCACTGCCAGTCTCCTGGCTTGTCCTGACCTGGCAGGTGCCCTCGAAATTCCCCCTTCCTTGACCCAGCTGGCCTTTTCTGTGGGGGAAAACCCATCAATTCGGCCATGACAGATCCCAGCCACCCCTTGACTGGTGATTTTCAGGCTGGGAGGATGGAAGGAGCTCCCGCGCCCGCTCTGCTGGACACGACCTGACCCTGGCACGGGTAAACAGCAATTTTCGGAGCAGTAAGTACCGGATCCAGTGCTGAAGGAACCTGTAATAAAGTGAGGGCTGTGATTAGAGCTGCGGGCAGGCAGGCAGGGTAAGCACATAGGAGCCCGGGGCAATGCCAGCTCTCGTGGGGGCTGGCAGCCCCTGTCCCCGCAGAATGGCCCCCTTGTGCTTCCCCCCACGATGCAGCAGGCTGGGAGCAAACTCCTGCTCTGTCCTGGCCTGAGCAGCGTTGCCCAGGCAGCTCTGAGGGTCTCAGCGCAATGAAAGTGTGCACCGGCGGGGCTGGCTGAGATCATGCAGATCCCCCCCGCAGCCTGCGGTCAACCTCCCGGCATCAGGTCCGTCTTTAACGAGGAAACCAGCCGCTGCCCTCCCCCACTCCATGACATCATCCCCTTCTGGAAGGCTCCTTCGCCTCCTCGCCACTCTTTGTTCCCCGCTCCTGCACCCGTTGCAGCTCCCAGCACTGCTGAGGTCCCCCCAGCCCACACCAGCTTTGGTGTCTGCTGCCCGTGGGATGCGAATTAGAGCAGCCCCAAGGCTGCTCCGAGCGAGCCCAGGGCAGGGGCAGGGCCCAGGCTGTGGCTGCATTTCTCTGCTGCCTAAGTGTGGCTCCTGCCTGCTCCCAGAGCACGGCAGAGACCCTGCCCCAGGGTGCAGGACATAGCTCCGGATGTAGCCTGCAGATGGGGCCTCTGCTCCTTGGTCCCTGCTAGCCACAGGCCGGCCTCGGGCAGGGGGATTCTTGCCACCCCTTGATCCCCCCCCCAGGGAAACCATTTTTAACCCCAGTAGTACTGGATTTGGTTGTCTTCACCCAGCACCCTGTGCCTCAGTTTCCCTGGGCAGAGGCCAGGAGCATCCCTGTGCCTCAGTTTCCCTGGCAAGGACCTAGACTACTACTCCCCGACCACTCCCAGCTCAGGAGGGGCCCAGGCAGCAGCAGCAGGGAGTAAATCAGGCTGAGGCTGGACAGGGATGGGGATGGAGGGCACTCTAGCCTGTCAGACCTCAGGGAGACCAATTCAGAGCTGCCCCAAGGGTTTTTTTGCACCAGCTAGGCAGACATGCAGGGCCTCCCCCCATGCCAGGCTTGTTCCAGGCAGCTGCGGGGTGTCATTGCAAAAAGAAAAGCCCTGTGTGTACCCTGTTCCTGCTCCTTCTTCTCCCCCCCACTTTGCATCCCAGATCTCTGCTCGGAGCCCCACTCTGGGCTGCCTCAGGAGCAAGCTGCCCCATGGCTGCAACAGGATGCTCCATACAGGTTTGCCCTGGGTAGGGGTGGGCAGTGCAGCCTCTGAAGGGTTAATGCCACCCTTGCATTTGGGGGTGGGGGGAGGGGGCTCAACCTCAGAGCAGAGGCAGGGCCCGGGATTTCAATGAGGGGAACTGAGTCACAGGCCACACCTGCTCCCAGAAGCCAAGACAAAGCAGCTCTTTTTCCTTCCTCGCCAGGCTGGCCCATCCCTGCCAGGGCCAACAACCCCCTCCCTGGAGCCCAGGTGCACAAATCCTCTGGTTCCTGGGGAGCTCTCCATTAGCTCCCCGCAGCAATAAGAGCCAGGCTCAGTTTGCGACAGGAAAGGGAAAAATGAAACCCTGGGTATAGAGCTGGGCAAGGCCTGTCAGCCTCAGTCTTTATCCTGGAAGCCAAATGGGAGGCAAAGGGACTTGCCTGAGGTCACCGGGAAGTCAGTGGCAGAGCTGGGATTCAAACCCATGTGCCCAGCTCCCACAACACCCAGTGCTTGGTGCACATCCAAGGCTGAACAGACCCTCACCCTCTCACCCCCACAAAACAACCTGGCATCTCGTGTGTCCCGGGACAGCGGGAGTCTGCGATGTCCAGCCCCGAAGCAGCTGGCAGAAGCGGCTATTTTAATTTTGGCTGGACGACAACTGGCCGGTAGGGTTGGATTTCAGCAGCAGCAGCCCCCCGTCATCCCGGGGGAAAGGGGTCACACACAGGTTTGCTACAGGATGGCTCTGGGGGGAGCACGTGAACCCCCTGGTCCTGGGCTGGGATGCTATAATTGTGCTAGGAGCTGCACAACCTCCCCCTCTGCTGGGCCCAAGGCCAGGGGGAGGCTGGGGGTGGAAGGGCCCGGACCCCGGGCAGGGGAGGAGACGGCTGCTGGCGTGCGAGCAGGCTGAAGGCAGGGGGCTCATCTCAGTCTCTCCCGTGCACGCTCCGTCTCCCTCGCCCTTTCCTGGTCTGAGAAGTGGGCACAACACAGCACCTGCCTGAAGACAAAGGAACACCCCCCATCTCAGGGCTTTCCAGCAACACGAGTCTCCGGCCCCTTCTCCTCACAGCCAAGACATGACTTCACTTCCCCCCTCACACCCGCTTCTGCAAACCGTGCCAGGGCCTCGGGCCCAGGCCGTGACTCACGTCTCGGGAAATGCCTTCTTCTTGAGCCAGGCCTGGGATAGGGCCCAGGAGCGCGAGGGGGCTTGTTTGCGCCCCGACCACAGCCCTCGGCAGGCGCCGAACAACTGAAGGAAGCGTATCCGGGGGCCGGCGGGGGCAAGTAGCCCCATGGCTGGGGCCTGGCTGCAAGGAGGCAGCTGAGTGTGGGGGTGCATTTAGCCGGGGTCTTACGCTAGGCTCTCCAGCGAGGCCAGCCCTGGAAACTGAGGCACGCCAGTTGCAGCCCCTTCCCCACGGTCAAGACCCCACACACTCAGCTCCCCCGCCAGAGCCACAAGTGGGGGCAGCTCCCCCCCGCCGAGCCTTCATTAACCCCTCGTGTCGTGCACTGCTCCGTGCCTCAGTCTTCCCACCCGCAGACTGGGGACAACGCCCCTTCTCCAGTCTTTTGAGGATGGCTCCGTCCCACTGCGAGCCCAGACAGGAGCCCTGCCTTCGCCCCTGCTCTGGCTCACGCCGGCCCGGGGAAGCGAAGCAGCCAAAAAAACCCCCAGCACCTCCCGGCATTCAACTTTCGACCCGGCCGCCTTATCAGGCCCCGCAGCTATTTCAGCTTCTCCGGGCCGCTTGGCAGCGCCGGGCCAGGCAGCCTTGGCAGGGCGGGCGGGCGGGCAGCGCCCCCTGCTGGACGCACCGCGGACCAAGAACCCCAAAGTAACCCCGCCCCGGGGCGGGGGGATAGATTTAAATCCCCCCCCCCTTGAACCCGATTGGGTCGCCCGCTCGCCTCCTCCGGCCAATCACAGCCGCGAACGCATTCCCGTGAGCACACGACCAATCACCAGGGCGTCCGCAGCATCCAGTCGGGCGAGGCCCACATCCGCATCCTACCCCCCAGATCACGGCACACCGCCCCCACTCCACCGGAAGCCGCGCTAGCCAATGGGCGGCGGGGCGGTGCCGGCGCTTCCGGGGGGCGTGGCGCGGGCGGAGGGGCGAGCCAATGGAGCGGCCGGGGTGGTGTGTCGGCAGCCAATGGGGCGCCAGGGGGCGTGTCCGGCCTTCCAGAGAGTTCGGAGCAGGGTGGAGGGAGTCCGAGCGGCGGTGGGTGAGTGGCGGCCCCGGGCAGACCCCCCCCCCGGGGTGCCCAGCCCCCCCCCCCGCTGCGGGGCAGGCCCACCTGTAGCAGCCGGGGTGCACTGGGGTGCAGGCAGCGAGGGCTGGGAACGGACCCCTTGTTTTCCCCCCCAGCGAATCCCCGACCGAAAAGATGGTGAAAGAAACCGGCTATTACGACCTGCTGGGCGTGCGGCCCGGCGCCACCTTGGACGAGATCAAGCGAGCCTACCGGCGCCTGGCGCTGCGCTACCACCCGGACAAGAACCCCAGCGAGGGCGAGCGGGTAGGTCGTGGGGCGGGCGGGAGGCAGGGGCAGGGGGTAGACGTGGCGGCGCCTCTGACCCCGCGCCCCTCTCCTCTCCCCAGTTCAAGCAGATCTCGCAGGCCTACGAGGTGCTGTCCGACACCCAGAAGCGCGCGCTCTACGACCGGGGCGGAGAGCGCGCCATGAAGGAAGGGGGCACGGGCGGCCGCGGGGGGTTCGCGTCCCCCATGGACATCTTCGACCTGTTCTTCGGAGGCGGCGTGCGGATGCGCGGCTGGGCCGACAGGCGAGGTACCTGGCACAGGGTTTGGGGGGGCGGAGGGAGTGGGGAGACTGTACTCGTTCACACCCTGCCTCATCCTCGCCGGGCGAGGCGGTGCCCAGCCCTGCCCTGCCTGCGTCTGCAATAAGGATGCTCGGAGCTTGGGCGGGTGGTATCGGAGGATACTTCCTGCCCTGGACTACGAGGGATCGCTCGCCCGGTACAACGCCAGGCCCTAAAGCTGCGGGGGGCTTCCCTCAACCCCAGGGCCGCGGGGCTGCTCCCAGCGGCCGGCTGCACGCGCTGTTGCAAGCTGTGTGCCAGGGTGTTTACAATGGGAGGCGTTGGGTTTAACAGCAGGGCTGTTGGGCAACACCCGGGCTGCAGAGAAAAACGTCTTGTGGCAAATAGGTCAGGAGATGAGGAAACAGGGCCGGGGCTGGGAGCAGCCTGACGCAGCTGTTTCGCGGGTGGGAACGAGATCACAGGGACACGGGACAATTAAGAGATCAGACTGGGAGGGGGCAGGAATGGCCGGTGAGCTGCACACAGGAAACAAGCTGACACGCACACATCTTATGCAAAGATCCCAGCCCGGGGAGCTGTCAGGGAGATTGATGCACAAACCAGGTGCTCGCACCGGGCTCTGTTTCCAGAGAGGTGATGGAGTCTCCATCCTCGGAGGTTTTTAAGCCCCAGGTAGAGAAAGCCTTGGCAGGATGATGTAGTTGGGGCTGGTCCTGCTTGGATCAGGGGCTTGGACTAGATGTGACCTCCTGAGGGCCCTTCCAACCTTCACTTTCTGTGATCTGCTCAGTCGTCTGATCGCTGTTTGGTCAGCAAGGAACTGGTGCAGAGACTGAGTCTAGCTGAGAAGCTGGGACGCAGCAGGCCATGTCCAGCCTGGCCCAAGAGAGAAACAACGGGTCAAAGGGGCAGCTACCCTTGCCCTGTCCAAACCTGTTTTGTGAGCCTGTTACCTTGCAGCTGTCACGTTCCACCCCTGAGCTGGGGCGCATTTTCAAGCGAGGCTGTCAGTCCCGAGGCAGCAGGCTTGGGGCTAAGCTACTGCCATGTACCTCCCAAGAGCTGGCTACATGGTAGGGCTAGGTAGGCAGCCCCAGTGGATCATGGGTGTTAAGCCTGTTATCTCTCTGGGCAGGGAAGACTGTGGTGCATCAGCTCTCGGTGTCCCTGGAGGACCTGTACAGTGGCACCACCCGGAAGCTCTCCCTTCAGAAGAATGTCATCTGCAGGAAGTGTGGCGGTAAGCACTGGGGCCTGGGAAGACAAGAGTCAGGGCTGTATCTTGGCTCAGTGAAATGGGCTGGGAAGCACAGCCCCATCCCTCTGGAGCCATCCAGTCAGAAACAGGTGGTGACTCCCTCTTCCCATGTGCCTGGCACTGCATCAAGGGCAGGGAGTGTCAGGACTCCTGGGTTCTTGCCTCTGGCTCTGATTGACTGCCAGGTTGGGCCAGTCTGTGCCCTGGAACTGGGGCAGTGGGGAATGAGGCTTCCAGCCTGGCCTTCCTGTTTTCCATGCTGTGGTCAGAGCAGGAGCACCCTGTGCCCCCAGCACCTTCCTCTGCTCTGAGGCTGGGGTCAGGGAAGGGCTCAGGCAGCACTGATTTATCTCCCAGCGCTGACACCCAGCCCTGCCATCCCTCCACCTCTATCCACAGGTTGCGGAGTGCGAGAGGGCGCCCAGCGGCGGTGCCCCAAGTGCCATGGCTCTGGCATGGAGATGCGCATCCACCAACTGGGGCCTGGCATGATCCAGCAGATTCAGACCATGTGCTCACAGTGCCAGGGCCAGGGCGAGTGGATCCGGCCCCGTGACTGCTGCCCGGCTTGCAATGGCCGGAAGGTGGTGCGTGAGAAGAAGATCCTTAGCGTCCACCTGGACAAAGGTGAGGCGGGGTGCTGGGGGGGAGGGGAGGGGACTCCTGGGTTCCTTTTCTGCTTTTGTGACAATGACACAGCCTCCTTCAGTGGCTGTGTCGCAAGACAGGCAGTCAGTCTTGTTCTTGCCTGTCTATGTTCCCCCTGCACTTGTGGTCTAATGCAAGGGGTTCCTTACCTCTTGCCCCGTGTGACTCAGTAGTGTTGTGGCATGGCTGTGAAATGGCACCACCCCAGAGGTGGCCCCATTTCCAGTAAGACAGAGGCGGGATGCAGTGAGACAAGTCCCTGAGCTGTCGGTGTCCCACTGGCAGGTATGAAGGATGGGCAGAAGATCACATTCCATGAGGAAGGGGACCAAGTGCCTGGGCTGGAGCCTGGGGACATCATCATTGTGCTGGACCAGAAGGAGCACCCTGTGTTCCGGCGCAGCGGCAATGACCTGATGGTCCGCAAGGAGATCAGCCTGGCCGATGCACTCTGCGGCTGCCGGCAGCTCGTTCGCACTTTGGACAACCGCACCCTGCTCGTCTCCTCCCAGCCAGGTGGGTCGGGCACCTGGGTTCTTCCCTTCTTCGGGGTGGGGGGACGTGGGTTCTAGAGCAGAAGGGATCGGGCACCAGCACTACTGGGTTCTTCTCTGGGCTTTGGAGGGGAAGGGGGACCTATAGTTAGAGCAGTGGCTGGAAATCAGGACTCCTGGGTTCACTTCTGAGATCACGAGGTTGTTTAATGGTTAGAGCAGATTTTAGGATTCCTTATATCTGTTCCCAGCTCTGCTGGATGACCTTAGGCAAAGTGTTCTTTGTCTCCGTTTCTCCCCCTGGAATGGGGAAGAGGTGATGATATTAGCCCGCTCTGCCCCGCAGGTGACGTCATCCGGCCTGGTGACCTAAAGTGCATCCCCAATGAGGGCATGCCTGTGTACCGCAGCCCCTACCAACGCGGCAAACTCATCATCCAGTTCCAGGTAAGGATCTCCCCCGCATTATGGAGAAGGGAGACAGATCCTGGCTTCTTGCTGCCCTAGGGTTGCTGGGAGACCAGTCTGGTTTCCAGGGAGCTTTCCTGTCTCCTTGGAGATGGGCTCCCACACTGATCCTGATCCCCCTCCATCTGTCTCTCTCCCCCCAGGTGAAGTTCCCAGAGCCTGGTTGGCTGCCAGCCGACCAGCTGCGCCAGCTGCAGGCCTTCTTCCCGGCCCAGGAGGAGGTGATGGCCACGGAGGACACGGAGGAGGTGGAGCTGAGTGAATACGTGCCACAAGCTGAGCGCGGGCGGCGCTCCCACGCTGGCGAGGCCTACTATGAGGACAACTACGATGGCACGCGCCAGCATGTCCAGTGTCAGACCTCGTAGCCCACCCTGGGGCCGGGGACCTGCCCCTACCCCGCGGCCGGGGAGGGGGAGGGCAGGCGAGGGGCTGAGCCACGCCTATCAGGGATGTAAATAGCAAAATCCTCCCCCCTTTCAAGCTCACGGGGTTCACAGGGCCGGCCAAGCTCGGACGCTCCCTGGGAATGCCCTTCCACTCCCATGGTGGGAGGAGTCTTGGCATTGCTTGCTGTGGGGCCAGTGCCCCCCATCCTGGCAGGATGTGCTCTGGGAAGATCTGGTGGAGGTGTAGATGTAAGATCCAGGGAGATGGAGCTAGAAGTAGGAGCTTGGATCCAGAGAGATCTGGCAGGGTTTGGAGTTTGGATCTGGGGAGCTCTGGCAGAGGGTAGAAGCTTGGGATCCAGGGAGATTTAGCAGGGGTAGGAGCTTGGATCTAGGGAGACCTGGCAAGAACAGGAGCTTGGGAAACCTCTTGGTGGTCCTTTTCTGGGAGCCGCAGAGGAGGAGGAGGTCCAGGTCTCAGGGCATAGGGATTGCTATAAATGGGGCCCCCAGGCCGTGGTAATGGTGACTTGCTCCCTGCTCAGGCCCCTGTGCAGCACCCTGTCAGTGCCTTCTCTTGCCTGGGATTGGGTCCTCCCAGGAGCCTTGGGATGGAAGCAAAGCCTCAGACCCAGCAGGGATCAGCCTTGATCCTGCACCCGGAGCCACCCTAGTGCTTCAGGGGTCTGGTGGGAGGAAGCTCCCAGTCTGGATAAACCACTGCCCTGCCCTGGGGACCTGCGGCAAGGGCATTGCGGGTGCCAGCCAGGGAGGGCTCAGCCCCCATCCTGGGGAGCACCGAGGCCCCCAGTGCTGGTCCTGAACTGTGTACAGCTTCTAGTGGATGGACTCCTCTCTCCATACAGCTGAGCACATTCACCTGCGTCCTGCCAGCTCTGCTTGCAGCGAAGCCCTTTGGAGTCCTCCCCTGAATCCACGTCCGCAGGCTGAGAGAGGAATTAAGCATCCAGCCTGGTTCTGAGAGAGCAGCCGAACGCAGAGCGTTATGGCCCAGTGATTAGAGAAACGCCCATCGCACAGCTCTGTCGCAGACTTCAGACACATTGCCTCCCTTTGTGCCTCAGTTTCCCCCCATCTGCATGGAGACATGGAGGCCCCAGGCAGGGGCAGCAGAAAGAGCCCAGTGGTCACCAATCCCAAAGTCGTCTGGGGAACCTTCCTGCTGGGGCCGATGCTACAAAGCTGCCTGCTCTCACCCCTTCCTTCATCCCGCTGCTTCTGAGACCTGGAGACATCTGACAAGAGGGCCAGGTCGGGGGACTTTGCTGAGGATGGATCATCTGTCAGCTCCTTTGCCCCTGCCGGACACGCTGCAGCCAAGCTAATGCATCTGTGGACCAGCGGCTCTGGGGTGACATGGGATACCCGCAACGTGATGTGCGTGGGCTGATATGAGGAACCCTCCTTTGCCAGAGGCCTGACTGTGGCTGGAGGGGACATTTGCTTCGGCAGCTGCTGCTCTCAAGAGAGGGTGACAGGAGTGGTGCCAGGGGCTGGTGGGCGACAACCTGTTGGGTGCAGCTGGGGATACATAGGGAGCTACCAGCCTTTGGATGGCTCCAACTGGCAACAGATGCTTGGGCGATGGGCAAATTGGGAGCCACGAAGTGCAGCCACAGGATGGAAATGCCCCCCTTCAGCATCCTGCCTGTGGGTTGGTGGCTGCAGTCTCTGAATACAGCCACAGGCTAAATCAGGGCCCTGGGGCTCTCTACAGCCCCAGGGCTTTTTTAGGGGTGGCAGGTGTCTGCAGAAGGCACCAGAGGTGGGGTACCTGACCCAGACATGGGCCCCAGCTGCCTTGTCCCTGCTGAAATTGCTTGGGTCTCAGGGTCCCAGCAGACACTGGTTCCCAAAGGCCTTGGGGGTCCAGTTTCCGGGATGCCTGAGCATTTGTTGGTGGCACAAAGGGGCAGGTGTGGGGGACAGGAGCTGGGGAGGGGTTGGGTTGCCTGCTTCACTTATTTTAGCGGGTTTCATTCTGGGTTAGGCAGGGAAGTAGCACTGTAGACTGTCCCCCTCCTTCTCTGGAGGGGAAACCCCTTTTAATTTATTTTTGGAAGGATTTTAAAGGTAATTTGGTTTCTTCCCCCCGCCCCCCAGTTTTATTTTATTTTTTTTTGGAGACTTTGTATATAGCATTAAAAGCAACCCCCAGTGCAGCCTGTGTCCCTTGCTCTCTTCCAACAGCCTCCAGGGCAGGGGTGGGCAGAGATCAGGGTCTGGGGGAAGTGAGGAGCCAGGATGGCTGTGGTTTCAGGCCCTTTTGCTGCCAGATTTGGCCCTAGCCTTAGGAGGCATGGGTGAGGCCTGGCTTTGCAACTGCATGACCTGGGCCACCTGCCTTGGCCCCACACCCTTGCACCAGCGAGGCGGGAGTGATGCCACCAAAGTTCCCTTCGTGATACACTGGCAGACAACGCTAGATAGGATCTAGGCGCCATGACTAATTATTATTTGTCATTAAGCCTCCAGCAGGCAGGAAGGGTTGCTGGGCTTTGAAGCTTTCTCCAGAAATCTCTGAGTGGGGTGGGGTTGGTTTTCCCCACTTCTGGGCAACTCTGAAGGTGGCTGATGCCCCTGGAAGGATTTCTAAATCTCCCTGGCATGATCAAAAGCAAGGCAGGGACTTTTCTCCAGAGTGTCCCTTGGACATTGAGTTAAATGTTAATGACCACCCCTCCCCCCAAAAAATAATACATTTCCAAGTTCCCTGGGGAACGTCCTTGCCCTCCCCAGCTGGGTTTCATGCAGTTGTTTCTTCTGATGTGAAACCAGAAGCTGCAAGCCAAAATTTGCAAGATGAACAGCTCCGTCTTGGAGTCAGGTCTGGTCTCTAGAGCTTGGAGGGTCATTATACATACCGGGTAGCGATGCCACCCTAGATGCCACTCTAATACACAGGTATAAACACCTGGGTCTGCAAGCAGACTAGCCTAGGGGAGGAGATTAAATACGAGGGAGGAGAGATGTTGGGATTTAGCAAGGGGGAGGCATGGATAAAAATGCTGAACTCTTGTCGCTGCCCTTGAGAGCAGGGAGGAGCAGAGAAGAAAGCAGAAGGCATGTTGCATGCATGGAAGAGGGGGAAATGCTCTGGCAGCACCTTGCAAACTGACTCGGGACCCTTGGGGTCTATGCACAGCTCTGCCAGGGAAGAGGGTGGTTTTGGACAAGATGCTGCCCTCCCTGTGCCTCAGTTTACCCCACTTGTATAATCGAGGCAGAGCTTGTTGTTTCCCAGGAGAGGGTAAGAGCCCCAGGGCTAGGTGGGTTTAAAGGGGCAGCAGAGAGTGGGAGCATTGTGGGGCCAGGGGTTTCCAGCTCTGGGTGCAGGATGTGAATGTGGCGTACCAGGCTAGCCATGTTCCCTGCTCTGGAGGTCTCCAGGTCCCCACAGGCTCAGCCCACGAGCCCCATCTCCCAGGGGTGATGGGGCAACTGGGCCCTTCTGCAGCTCAGGAAAGCCCCCCCAGTGTGTGCCGCCTCTTTGCCCGGAGCGGGTTTGAACAGAGTTCCCACCCGCCCTGCCCTGCTGCACCGTGGCAGGCCCCGATCCCTGGCTGAGCGCCGCAGGCTGCCGGATGGGGTGTGAGCTGTTTGGTGGCCGGGTTGTGGGTAGGAGCATTGCAGAGTCACTGCTTCCTCTTTCCGTTTGCTACCCAGCTGGAGCTCAAGGCAGCTGTCCAGACCAAAACCCGGTCAGTGAGTCAGTGCTTGGTGCTGTACATCCCTCCAGGGCTGCCTTCACATACACATTGAGGTGGGGAAGAGAGGGTTCACCCTGATATTGTGCAACTCCGCTGCCCTCGCTGGGCCCAGGGCACAGCTGAGTCACTGAAGCATCACAGCCCCCAGGGAGAGAGTCAGCAGCATCTGCCTGCATGGGGAAACTGAGGTAGAGAGGGACGGACCCTGCCTGATGATCACAGTGGCAGAAGCTGGGATGAAACCCAGGAGTCCTGGCTCCCTTTCCTCCCCTCCTTACACCACCAAACAGCATCACTGCCCCTCCCCTGCCCTTGGCATCGACCCCAGGAGTCCTGGCTCTCGTACCCGTGTGGCAGCACAGAGGGCCCCAAGTGAGTCAAGTCAGCCCCCAACATGGGGAAGGACACAGCCCCCACCCCAGGCCTAGGGCAGCTGCCCTGCCCTACAGCCCTAGTGTAGACAGTGCCCTGGCGCGCCTGGCCGGGCACAGCCCCGGGAGCTGTGCTGCCTCTGCCTTGCTGCTTGCAATGCCGCCAACAGCCACCAGGTGTCAGTGTTACCCTGGCAAAGCCTTGTGCCCAGCCCAGGGGAGTTGGGGGGTGCCTGCACCCCCTTAGCTTTGAGTAGGAGGGAAGGGCCCCAAAAAACACACTCAGCAACCCCAGCCAGGGAGGCCTCCAGTTAAGTAGCTGCTGTTTAATGAGCCTCCCCTAAGATTTGGGGGAGCTGCTGTGGCTTCCACCTCCCCTTCCACCCCCCCTGGCAGGGGGCACAACTAGCAGGGGCTCCCCCACAGCAAACCTGGCTCCAAAAGCTGCACAGCGGCACGCTCCAGATCAGGGGAAGACACTCAGCAGGCGCTGTCAGCACAGCCCGGCATTGATATACGGCCTGGCAGGCAGAAGCTGTGGTCCTGAGTTACTGCATATATATATATATATATATATATATATATATATATAAAATATAGAGA
>JAGPOW010000863.1:923314-964117 GCA_030014935.1 Caiman crocodilus
TGTGTGTGTGTGAGATCAATGCAAAGCACAGATCATGGGGGATGGGCATGAGGGTGCACACATGTGTGTGAGATCACCCAAGAGCCTACATAACGGGGGGGGGGGGCCGCTATGTGCCGTCACATGTGTGTGTGAGATCAATGCAAAGCACAGATAATGGGAGAGGGGGTGCATGAGATCAATGCAAAACACAGATACCGGGGAGTGGGGTTGTACACACACATCATACCCAGTGACTTGGACTCCAGAAGATGCATGTGCGTGTCATAAAAACAGCTGGAGTCCAGGGGCTGTGCACGCAGGTGTACACATGGGTGTTGCACCAACTATGCTGGACTCCAGGGATGTGACATGGTGCACATGCATATGCAAGTGTCGTGCTAAGACAGGTGGAGTTGCAGAGCATGGGCACATACATACATGTGCATGTGTCACACCAAAAGAGCTGGGCATGCACACACACATATCATGCTAAGAGGACAAGTCTTGGGGTTCACGCTGGCACATACATGTGGACGTATCATGCTGAGACCTGGAGCCCTGGCAAGTGTATGCACACACATGTGTGTGCAAGTATCACACTAAGAGCTGGAGTCCTGGGTTTGCACAGGGTCAGCCCCAGCTGGCAAAAGCCCTGTTTGTCACAGCGCCTTCACACCCTGTTCTGCCCTGGGCTTTGATGGGTGCAGAAGACCCCAAGCCAAGACCTGCCCCATCCAGGGTCCTCCCAGTGATAGTACAGCCCCCACACCCCCTCACCTTGCACGGCCGCCCGTCCACGGTCTGCTCCTCAAACTCCTCACCAATCTTGAAGTGGATTTCGGTGGTGCGCACTGTGGTCGAGGTCTTGATGTAAAAGGTCTCTCCGTCCTGTTTGATCTCCACGGCCGGCTTGGAGGCCGCGGCCACTGCGATTTTTCGCAGCATCACATTGACGCCTGTGGAAGGGAGCAGGTCAGGCCACGGGTGGGGTGGGACCCCGTGAGCAAGCTGGCGTGGGGCAGCCGGCTCCCCTGAGGCTGGGAGAAGAGAGGACCTCTCCCCAAGAGGAGTGGGAAAGCCTCAGAGTAGCACCACAGCCCTGGCCCTGCACATCTGGGCTGCAGGCGAGTTGCAGCATCTCCCTCCCGCAGGCCAGCGGGGTCAAGTGGCTCTCACCTGCCTCAGAGGGGGGCTGATGGGCTCTGCAAGTCAGCCCCCATCCTGCGGGCCACTGTGGGGTTATTTTTCAGTGAAGGGAATGATTGATGACAAGATGCACGCGCGTGCACGTGCACACAGACATGCATATGTATACACACCCAGGCACAGAGATACACAGACAGACAAAACACTCACACAGACACAGATGTGCACAAACACACCCTGACATGCACATGCATACACACACCCACGCACAGATGCACACACAGATGCACTCAGACACAAGTGCACAAACAAGACATGCACACAGACGGACATGCACACAGATGGACACATACACACACGGACACAGATACATGGAGAGACACATGCACTCACACACAGACACGGATGCACGCACAGAGACACTCAGATGCACGCACACATGCAAACAGATGCATACACAAGACATGTACACCTAGAGACACGGACAGACACGTGCACATGCACACATACACAGATGCACATGTGCACTCACAAGATATGCACACAAGGACAGAAACACGTGCGTACACAAACACAGATGCACATATATCATGCACACAGAGACAGACACATACATGCAACCATAAATACAGACACGCACGTGTACCCACCCAGATGCGCACACAGACACAGACATAGGAGCACGCACACGTGCAAACAGATGTGCACACACCCCTGCAGACAGCCATGCAGACACATGGGCGCTCACTGACATGCCAGGCAGGGGCCAGGGGTGAGGAGGGGGCAGGATGAGCCCTGTGGCCCACCCAGCCTGCTTGCCCAGGGCTCCATGCCAGGAGCTGGCCCAGCTCCAGGCTCCCCTGCTAGGGCAGGGCAGGTGGATGGGAGGCTTCCAGGCAAGGGTGCCCTCTCCTTGCCCCCCATCTCCATGATGTGCAGATCATGGGGGGGTGGGCAGTCATCAGGATCAGGCCAAAGGAGGCGAGCAGCCCAGCTGACAGCACCAGCTTACCCCAGCTCAGGGGTCTGGGAGCCCCCAGGCGTGCGACATCCCTGGGTGTCACACGAGGCGGGGGGGGCGCCGTGCACTGAGCCCTGGAAGCCGGATTAACCTCTGGCCGTGGAAAGCTGCAGGGCAGATTTTTCCTGGCAGAGGTCTGGCCGTGAGCCCCAGGGCCCAGCCCGGCACAGACCCCCCATTGTTCGGTCTGCCCGGCGCCCCGTTCCCACGGACGGGCTGCTTCCGGCTCTCCCCTCCCAGCTCCCAGTCCCTGGCTCTGGCCTGCAGCTTCTTCTGGGGGGGGTCACTGCCACCACGACATGGGGGATGCAGTTGAGAGAGAGGGGCACGCCCAGAAGGAGAAACAGGACACGGGCCAGTCTTTGTCTGGTGTCCAGCCTGCAGGGTGAAGGGGACAAGGCAGAGGACACACGTGTGTGCACTGTGCAGGAGGGCATGAGGCACCCCACCCTGCTGAGCTCCCTGGGGGAAGCTGCATTGGAAGGACCCAGGCAGCGCTGTGGGCTGACACCTTGTTTCCACTCCTGGCACTGCCAATGACTTTCTGGAAGACCTTTGCCAACCCTTGGCCTCCCTGCCTCAGTTTCTCCAGCTGTGGAATGGGAGCGAATGAGGCAGGGAGGGCATTCACATGGGCAAGGGGAAGAGGCAGAGCCTTCAGCCAGGAGCCTCGGCAGCAGCTCTGTGGGCCTCATAGCAGTGTTCCCTCTAAGCTGCGTGGCATGCGTGGCCACGCAGGCGTCCTCATGCCACACTGCCAAGCATGCCTGCGCGGTCGCACACACCACGCGGCTTAGAGAACGCAGCCTCACAGGGCTCCACGAGTGCCTGCAAAGCCCCAGCTCTAGGAATCACACCAGCTCTCATAGGAAAAGAAAGCAAGTGTCAGGACCCGCAGGGCCAGAGGGACTGGAGAAGCCCACCCCACACCCAGGGCCAGCCTCAAAGCCCAGGTGCCCTGGCAAATGCGGCACCAATTCCCTCCCGAGACCCCTGCCTGGCATTTCTCCTCTGAACTGGCATACGCAAGCGGCTGCCAAGTAAAGCGATCTCCAATGGAGGCCACAGGAGGAAAACCCTGACAGTCCCTCGGGTGTTGTCAGGGGGCAACTGGCTTCGCACAGGGGTTGGGGACCCTTGCCCCCCGCCCCACCTCACTTGGCTCTGTGCCAGGCTGAAATTTAATGACTCATTATCTCATCAGGCCCTTTCCATGGAGTCCCCCCCTTTCCCTTGCAGCCAAGGTGCCAAGAGAGATCCGCTTCCCCTCCGGCAGCTCCGATGCCAATAAAACCCAGGCTGATAAGAGCCGGGACCCCGCTTCGCCGCCGTGGGAAAGGCAGAGATTTACGCTATCGCTGGCAGATTTATTTCTCCGCCGGGCCGGGCTGGGAGAGGAAGGGGGGGTGTGGGAGTGAAATAGAAGCAAGTGATAATTATCCCCAAGTATTTCGCGCCGAGCCCCTCGGCTGGAAAATATTCTGCTCCATCCGTTGCAGGGGGAGGGGGCGCAGGCAGGGTGTATCCGCATCCTTAGGGGCTTGGGATGGGGTTGCATGGAAGAGGGTAGCGGTGGAGGCCTGCTCCAGGGAGGGGAGGGACCCACTGTTGCCCAGCAGGTTTGGGAGCGGGAGAGCAGCTCTCCATTGTTCTCCAGGGTTGTGGGGGAGGGGGTTTCCATTGTTCTCCAGCTCCTGCTTGCTAGGTCTGTCCTCAAGGCAGCTCCCTGCCTCCAGGTGGGAGCCAGGGTCAGCCACAAACCACCCCTTCCCCAAATGCCACTGCCAAGCCCCTCCTGCTCCCTCATCTCACATCCCCCGCACCCCTCCGTGCCACTGCCAGGTTCTTCACCACTCCCACCACCCTTGGAGGCTCCACCGGGTGGTGGATGGACTGCTTCTTTGTACCTCGGTTTCCCCTCCTGAAAAACACAGAACAACCCCTGGCAATGGGCCACACTGGGGTCACCAGCATCACCAGCAAAGAAAGACTTGGAGTGATAAAACTGCTGTTGGAGGAGATGGCTTCCCCTGCCCCAAGCTAAATATCTCCAGGCCTGTCCCTCCAATTCAATGCCACCAGGAAGCAAGGGGTTAATTTGGGGTTTCCCTTCCTCTGCCACTGACTGCCCAGGGGCCCCTGCTCAAGTTGCTTCAGCTCTGCCCCAGGGCCAGTTCTGTAATACAGGAGAAGATGCCCAGCCCTACCCCAGGCGGGGAGAAGGGATACACCCCTCCCAGGCTGCAAGGGGCTGGTCCAGCCCTCCGGGCCTGAGTGGGTTTCTGGGGTGGGGGGGTCGTGTCATATTGGCTGACCCCAAGCAGCGCTGCCTGTTTCAAGCTCAGCTGGAAAAGCCTGGTGCTTTTTAAAGGCCAGCTGCCTGGGTTCCACCAGCCCCTCTCCAAGATGCAAGGGCAAGAGGGGCTGAGTCGTCAAGGAGCAATTTTACCCTCGCTCGAGTTTGAGCATGCAGTCCTGCGGCGGACGGTGCCCACCTTCGAGGAAAGGAACGCTGGGCCCTCGAGCGGGCGCTCTGCCGAGTCAAGGCGGGACACCTGCTCCTCCCCCTGTAACACCCCCGGCTGCTCAAGCTGCGGCAATGCGTCCAGCGGGCCGAGGCCTTGGACTTCGTTTCACGTGGGTCCCCCCTCCCCGGTGTCCCGGCTGGCAGAACTGTAAATATGCAAATAGTCCTTTGGCTCACTATGGGTTTTAGTCTAGAGTGTACGGGAAGGCCTTTCAGGCCATGAACCCAGAACCATGTCCGCAAGGCCTAGATGTTCGGGCCAACCTGTACATACTCTCTACTGGCCCTGATTTGTCACCCTCCCTGGAATAAACGCCTCTTAAAAGTCAAGTCAACTTTACCCTGGGGGAAGCCTCGGTGTTACCACATGCTTCAGACGCCAGGTGGGTCTCTGAGCCTCAACTCAACGTCACTCCCATTCCACAGATGCAGAAACTGAGGCAGCAAGACAAAGGGCTTTGGCAAAGGTCTCCCAGCAGGCAGTGGCAGCGCCAGGAGTGGAAACGAGGTGTCAGCACGTAGCAGTCCCCCCACATGTGTGCACATGTGTGCCCTCTGCCTTGCCCTCTTTGCCTTGCAGTGGACACAGGCCCAGACAAGAGCACCCTTGGGAGCAAAGGGCACGAGGCTGCTTGTTGGCAGAGCTGTGAGGCCCTGATCCCCAGCCTTGGGACACGTGTCCACTCCCAAGCTGCATCCCATGAGCACGGCCGGAGCCAAGGCAAGCTGGACAGCTGTTATAGCAATCCCCGCCCTGCACCCGGCTGCATCCAGCAGCCTAGCCCTCAGCTTGGGGAATATCATCTGATTGCGACATGAACATTGCCAGCCAGGCTTGTCCTGCGATACCACCCCAGAGCCGGGGGGAGGAAATCCAGCAGCTGGCGCCTGGGGACGGGGAGGTGGAAGGAAGCCTAGCCACAGCCTGGGCCAGTGGTTAGTGTAGGGGGCAGCTCAGGCCCAGGACTCGTAGCTTCTGCCTTTGGCACCAGTCCTGGGCTTCCTGAGGGGTCTCTGAGGCCAGAGACTTTGCCTCCTTAACCATGCCTCAGTTTCCCTATCTGTACAATGGGTGCAAACATGGTCCTCATGTGCTGTGGTGCCCCAGGGATCCGAGCAGGGATGGCTCAGGCCTGTTCCCCACCCCACCCCCCTTGCATGAAGAAGCTCTTTCAGGAGGTGAAGATACAGACTGCGATGGGAAGGGTTCAGCGCACTGGCGCCTGCTCGGTGCCTCTTACAGGTGTTATCGCTCCTTCCCTCCGACTGCAGGAGGTCCGCGATGGCCCTGGCACACACACACATATGCACTCACGCACTCACACTTACACACCCGAGCTCTGTGCATTGTCTGGGACCAGACCCAAGCCCCCGGCTCCCTCCCTTCCCCAACTTGAATGTGCTTCTGCTCTTGCTAGGACCTGCACAGCCTCATCTCCCTCCCTGCACCCCGCGCTTCCTCCAGCCTGGGGCATGGAGCAGGGAAACTGAGGCAGGCCGGCTCAGGGGACTCCCCCTCCCGGGCAGGGGGTGGCTGCGTCCCCCCCTCCCCGCCCCGGATCAGAGGAGGGGCTGGGGGGGCAGATAAAACCCTCCCCACCTGCAGCAGCCCCGGGTTACTCCGGATTGAGCCCCGCAGCCGAGCCCCGCGGGTGCGGCTCCGCAGCCCGACCCATTGCCGCTCACCCAGCGCCTTGAGCAGCTCCTCGAAGTTCTCCGAGCTCTTCATCTTCCAGTTGCCGGAGAAGTTGGGCATGGCCGGGCCGGGGTCTCTCACCGTCAGCTGGGCGTGGATGGCTCCCGAGGCGGCTCCCCCGTCCCTGCCCGGCCGCAGCCTCCTCTCCCGGCTCCGCCAGGCTTTCTCTCCCCGCTCCCGCTCCGATGTGTCATTTTATGGCTCAGCCGCCCTGTCTAGTCCCTCCCCCGTGCTCCTGGGAGAGGAGGAGAGCAGCTCCCCCCACTCACCTGGGGGCCCTCCCCTTCTGCCCTTGGTCAGCCTGGGGGACCTGCCCAAGGGCTTTGGGAGCCTCCAGTGCAGAGGGATCACGCAGCCCCCAATCTCCGTGGCAGGGGGCACAGCCCCATCCTGTGCAATCCCATGTCTAGGACCCCCCCACAACAGTCCAACCCCATTCTCTCCCATCCCAGACCGGGTTCAACTGAATGGGTTTTATCTGCCCCACGGGGGAAAAGGGATCCTGGCCTGAACCCCCAACAGCACCTAGCACCGGTGGGTGCTCCTGTAATCGGTGCAATATATAGATCTCTCCCTGTCTATTGGGATGTCTCCCTACCTATAGATAGGGAGATATATGGTCTCATTTTAGGGGGGCTGCAGTCAGGTCAGCCCCCCAGCATGCACAAGTATTGGAGCAGGATGCGGCATTTCCCAGGCGTCTTGGGGGGCTGTGGAGGGGACCCCAACCAGCGCCCATCTCTGAGACAGGGCGAATGAACCCCTCTCTGGGGGCAGGTTGGGGGCAAGCTGGAGGGGTGCTGAGGCCGGACTGGGGGGCCACCTGGGCATTGGGGGGGTCCCAGGACCTGGAGCGAAACAACAGCTCCGCCTGGTGGCACCGAGCAGGAGAGTCCCCGGGTGCTGGCAGGGCTGGCAGGCTTTGCTGGGGTGGGGGCACTCATTTACAGACCCCCTAGCAGTTAACGAAGTGGGATCATTAAGCCAAAAGTGGCACTCCCAAGCATGGAGGGTGCCGGCCTTCTGCTCTGGATGGAGGGGCTCGCAGGACTACCCCACCCCCTTAGGTTCTCTTCTCCGGAGATCCTCCCGCCTGCTCCCTCTTTGTCCGCCTCCTTACCCAGCTGGAGGATGGACTCTGCATCTCTCTGCGCAACCCCTGAGCTCCATCACAGTCAACATCCCTCTGGGATGTGGGGCTAGGGAAACTGCTGCCCCATTGCAAAGCGCTCTGAGCACTACAGGGTGCTAATCCCTGCCTGTCACCATGCCCTTTCACCACAAAAACTACCCTGGGGTAAGAGCAGACACACATGGGCAGTGACCACAGAGCAGCCAAGGCCCTGACAATTTGCAACTCTCCTGGAAAAGCTGTTTATAGGGTCCTGAGGACAACCTTACAAATACCCGTGTGCCAGCAGGATGCTTGTACTGAAGACTTTCTCCAGCTCGTCTGCTCCGACATTGTCCCCTTTAACAAAAAAAAAAAAAGGAGACTGCCCTGTGCTGGGGGAGAGTTTACCTTGGCTCCCAGCCTAAGACAAAGTCGAAAGATTAACAACTCATGCTGGATTAAAAACCCGGAGAAATTAGGCCGTGCTAACGCCTCGTGAATTATTCTCCCGGCTTCCTCCAGATTCCCGGGCTAGACAAGGCAAAAATATCCAGATTTGGAAAAAGAGCAGTCCTTCAAAATCACCAAATCCTTCCTGTTTTGCTCTCAAAAGCACCTTCTCCATGCCCTCTCCTACCTGTCCTGTCCATTGCTGACCCAAGGAATGGGCCATTTTGCACCCAAGGGTCTCCAAGACCACTGAGAGGGGCTGGAAATGTGTGGTCCGGCACTACAAACAAGCTATGCGCTGACAGTGCAGAGTAGCAGATGTTTTAGAGCAGAGATTCTCTATGGGGAGGCCCTGGGGGGGGGGGGGCTGCAAGATCTTTTTAAGGGTGCTGTGGCACAATATTAGTGAATTAAGGTGCAAACAATTACGCATGATGCACAAGAAAACCCCCCCAGAGGATACTAATAGAAATCCAGAGCTCACAAACCTGTCTAGGATCTCTGGGAGCCCCTTGCAAAGGGCAGAAGTGCTCTAGGCACCTTCTCACAGTGAAAGTGAATGGGAGAAGAGCTGGGTTTTTCCAGGGGAGGGGAGGGTCTGCCACTTGCTCTGACCTGGAGCTTTCCATCAATAGCTCTCCAAGCAGTTGGTATCATTACTCCCATATCACAGATGGGTAAACCGAGGCACAAAGGAGTCTAAGGAGGTTGAGAAACACGGCTTTAGGGAGACAGGATGTGTCCACAGACGCATAGAAAGGGGACCTCAGAAAGGACCTCAGGAGGTTGTATCTAGTCCTACCTCTTGCTCCAAGCAGGACCAACTACATCATCCCAGCCAGGGACAGGACACGGCCATCCCCTCCCATTTCAACACGATAAATTCCCCATTGAAACACAGGCAACATTATTTGTGCTCTTGTAGATAAGTCAGGAAACCAGTAAACCAGCACCACCGAAACCCAGAAACCTTCCCACGTGTTGGCTGGGGTGCTTATATCAGATCCCAGTCCTGTCTGTAGCAGGCCCCAGTCTTGGTCACCACCTCTCTTCCAAAGCCTCCACACAGCCTGGGAAGCAGCAGGGTTTATCCCAGTTTGGATGCGGCTCTTTTTGGATGGCCTTTGCAACTGGTCACCCATCTGCACAGGAGAGAGCCCCTTTAACCACAAAGGAGGAGCCTGCCAGGGATAACCTGATAAGGCTGCATCGTTGTCTAATGACATCTGTTTCTCTAATTGAGGTGGATGGTATCAGTAGGGTGAGAGCCCTGCTTATAGTGTTGCCTCCCTCTCTAAGCAGGGGAGAGGAGCAAATTCTATTTAGCCATCACATTGCAGCAGATTAGCTCCCTGCACAAATCATCCGATGTAATTAGCCCCTCTGATTAGATCAGCTAGTTATTTCTAACTCCTCAGGGTCTAGTTAGATGAAGGACTGGCATCTGCAGAGCAGGACCCATCTCCCTGCACAGCTGGGGGTGTTTCGTTGCTGCGTGTCACATCCCGGTGCCATGCCAGGCATTTTGTGTGGGGTGTTAGAAAGAAAGAGTGCAATGTGTGCATCTCTCCTTTCTCTTGAAGAATTTACTCCTTGCTTCTTTCAAATCATGGGTGTTTCTCTCCACCTACAATTAAAATAACTTACAGTGAAAAACTGCAGGGTCTGGTCCAGTGGTTAAGAACAGGCCTTGTAGCAGGCTATGTATTTGGAAAATGGGGTCAAGATTTTCTTCTTCCCACCCTTTGTCTGGTCCAGATCCTTCTCCTCCTCCCCTGCCACCAGCTCTGACCTGGGGGTTGCCACCAATAGCTCTCCAAGTGTATGAAAACAGTTAGTATCATTACCCCCAGATCACAGATGGGGAAACTGAGGCGCAAAGGAGGCACTGAGACAAACTCAGTTTCTGCAACTGAACAAACCAGGGAAACTGAGGCACAGGGTGGCAAAGGACTTGCTCACCATGAGTACCAGCTGCTGCTCTGCCCTGTGGGCCACACTGCTCTTCCCAGCGTGCACTACGCGTCCCCATGGGTTTGCGAGACCAAATTCCTGATGGGCTCCAAATGCATCAGTGCCAAGTCACCAGGGCTTGAAACTCAAGGAGGGAAAGGGAGGATTTTCTCCCCGTCCCACCCACCCCAAAGTGATCAAAAGGCTCCATATGTCCCATAACATTTTTGGCCCTTTCAATTCTAAATGCCTACGATTAGTTTTTAAATGAAACACCGTGAGCTAAACACAAGCCAAAAGATCCTGCAGTGATTCCCACTCCGAAGGCATCTGAGCAGCGCTCAGCCCCCTCCCCTCGAAGGCTCTTGGGGTTTTCTCGGCTTTGCAGGGAAAGCTGGATGGATTGTTTTTCCCTTCTCCATCTCCCCCTGGCCACCACCACCCCCACTTCCCGCCCCTAATTTCTAGGCTGCAATTTTCACAAGCCAAATTTGGGCCTGGAGTGAATTTTTACTGTCAGGCATGAATCCCCCGAAGAACGGGATTTATAACAAAGCAGGCTGACATAACCTTACCTACAGCATTGCAACGGCGACCCCCAAAAAATCCAGGGAGGGAAAGTATGATGTTACCCGCGAGCTATTGTGTGCAAGACACTGAGGTTAGAGGCAGACACAGTGAGTGTGGGTGGTCGCATCTTCACCACATTCGACAGGCTTGCAAAACACACAGAGCGGGTGCTCTATCGCGCCTCCCAGCTCAACACATTTGATTGCAGCCACTTCTGGGGTGGACCGGGATAGCCGTTTAACCCTCAGTTGCAAAGACCATGTCCCCGAAATGCAAGGGAGGGCTGGAACAGCTGCACTCAAGCCTGGAACAAGGCACCCCACCACCCTGAAATGCAGCCAGCTCTGGGGTGGGGCACAGACAGCCACCCCATGATGTTACAGAACCTGTTTCAAGCAGAAAAGGAACAGGATCCTAGAGGTAAAGGTGCATTCAGTTTAGGGTGGAAAGTAAGGATTGTTCTCAGCAGTTGCAGGGGGGAAAAGAAGGACACGAAGTGATGCATGCTTCAGGATCCGATGGAAATAGAGCAGAGAGCAGGAAGCGAAGGGCTCACCGTAAAGCCAGTCATCTCCTGCCTCCCTTCCAGTGCTACAAACCCACCTAAAATGATGCAGTGAAGACTATAAACCTCCTAATCTGACCCCACCCCTCCCCATCTCTCATCCCTGTGGTGAAGCAGACAGCAGCTGCCCCACTTGCCAGCTGTTGTCTCAGGCTCCCTGCACACTCAGCCCCGATCACCTGGGGCAGGGGGCTGTCTCCAAGGACCCCTTTGCTGTCATAACCCCTGGAGAGTTAGCTGCTGGTTTCCATTAACAGCACTAACTCTCCCAGAGCTGGAAAGAGAACCCAGGTGTCCTGGTGCTAGCCCCTGCTCTAACCACTAGCCCACCTAACTCCCTCCTGGAGCTGGAAAAAGACCCCAGGAATCCTGAGGGTCGATCCCGGGTGTGGGCAGCATCTTGCTTTGGTGCTAGGTCCCCTGTATCTCCCTGCTCACTTTTGCTGGGAGCCTGGACAGGGCAGGGAGAGGAGCCCATCGCTGGGAGAGGGAATCCAGCAGGTCCATGAACAAGGGCCAGGCGGGAGTGCACATCTGGAAGGAATTCGGCTGGGCAGGCCTGAGAATCCCTTGTCCCGTCTCCCCCACCTCCATCTTCCCGCTTTGTTTTCCTGGCAGCCCCCGGGCAGGCGGGCGGCTCCGAGACAAACATTCCAGCGTCGCTCTGCAAATAAAGCCAAGCGGCTCTGACGGAGGGGGGTGGGAGGCCGGGCTGGAGACCCACAGGCACCCCGCAAGGCGGGTGCGTCTTGCCCCCTTCCTGCAGCTGGATGGGGCTCTGAAAACAGTTGGATTGAGCCTCCCACCCGGTAGCCCCCCTCAATCACAGCCAGGACCCTTGGAGATGGGCCATGCACAGAGTTGCTCAGCCCAGCTAGAGACCCTGGCCCCAGACCCCACATCCAATTCCACGATAAGTACCCCCCAAAACCCCTTCCACCCTCTTCCCTGGCCCCCCACATCACCCAGCCTGCTCCATCCCTGACCATTGTAAGCAACCTCTCCACTTAGCCACCCCAAGGGATAAAGCCCCCCACCCTCCACCTATTGCAGACACGAGCTCTAGCAGCAGAAAAGCCTTTTCCCGCAGGCATCACCCCGATGCCTTTATCAGGGCCAATATTAGCATTGCTCCATCCCCTGAACCGAGACCCTGCTTCAAACCCACCAGCCCATAACAAGGTGTTGTCTACAAAAGCAAGACCCCTTTCTCCTTCTGCAAGGAACGACCATGTCCCCCAATGCTTCTTCCCTGAAAAACTGCAGCCGGGACTTCCTCTAACGAAGGGGAGGAAAACCCTAAGCCCCCAAATGCTGATAGGACCCAATGAGCCAATTCTCGTCTTCCCAGAAGATGGACAAATCCACGCCTGAAAAGGGACACGCCTGAAACCTTTTTTTTCTGCAGGAGATGATTTGAGTTGGGAAATCGCAGCCGGCTCCCAATGCTGTATTATTGTATCTGCCGCAAATATTATTGCAGGTGCAGCCCTGAGCATCACCAGGCACAGCAGGGGCAAGAGCCCGGCCAGAGCATGATAGCAAGTCCACGAGGCATTGTGGATGGAGTCTAGGTTATGCTGAGGCAGTGTAGTGCAGCAGTCAGAGCCGCAGGCTGGGACACCGGCATTCAATGATGGAGCTGCCCGTTCCCACTCATCTCCACTTCCACCCTGTGCCCTGCCTTGCTCATCCCCGAGCTCTCGCTGCATATGGCTGGGGGAGCTTTGCCAGGGGCCAGGGGTTCTGGCTTTGCCAGGGGCTGGGGGTTGTAGAGGCTGGAGGATTTGGGAGACCAGGGGGCTGGCTCTCCACCACTCTGCTTCCTATCCCCCAGGCGCTTCTGGCTGCCCTTGACTAGGGGGCAGGGAGGAAAGATGCCACTCCTAGAAATGGAAAAGAAAGAAGATGATACTCCCACTTGGCCCCCCAACCCCTGATGGCTACTGAGATCCCATGAGATCCCCCGCTGTGCTCGCGATTTGTGCCTTTCTTGCAGCCTGGTGCCAAAACTCTTGGGCCAAAGGTTTGGGGGTGGCAGGGGCCAATGAGCCTGGTCCTTGCCTCGGCCTTTGGGTGCAGCGGTGTCCTTCCTCCCCCAGTCACCCTCCAGGGGCATCCCAGAGGGCTTTCAGGCAGCTGGATTCATGCCAGCTGCTTCCCAGCCCAGCCCCTCGCCCATCCAGGAAGAGCCAGCCTGTGCATGGTTTGTGGTTTTGAACAGTCCCCAAGCTGCCTTGTGCCGTGGGAGGGGAGGGAAATGTAGTGCAGCTGGACATACTTGCTATGACCCATCCCTCAGGCTGGGCCACGGGGCCCTGCTGGGTTGTGAGACCCCCATGCCGTGGCAGCACTTCTCACCCCTTCCAGGGCATGACCCCGGCCCCTGCACCACGGGTTCTGATTCTCTGGGTTGCAGCAAGAAAGAGGCCTTGCAGGGGAGGGGAAAACAGCTGCCAGTGTCTCCCCTGTGCAGGGCATTTTCCTGCACCCTGGTGCCTGGTTTCTAGGACAGACCAGGGTATGGATGGCATGCACCGAGTCCAGGATTGAGCCATTACCTTAACCCCTTCAGCTAAAACCACCTTCTCTTCCCATGGCATCCCATCCCCTCCTGCAAGACTCAGCTCCTTTTGCCAGCCCCAGCTGTCCCCACCAGACCTTTTGCACCCAGGAGGGTGAAGGGGGTCAGCAGGTCTGGAGGGGGCAGCCAGAGGAAGCCCAAGCCCAGATCTACCCCAGAACAGAAAGCTGGGGTGCTTTGCAGTTTAAGTTATCTCCTTCATATCCGCTCAGCCCAAAGCTTTTCTTCCCCCTCCACATTTTTCTCTTTGCCCCTTTCTGCTCCAGGCACCTGCTGCAGCCTGCTCCGGGGGGCACGGGGTGGGGTGAGAGGAGAAGCTCCCTTGGCCAAAAGGCTGCTGGGGTTAGATCAACAGGATGCAGAATGCCCCTAGCAACTGGAGCTGGGGAAAGGCTTCCTGGCCCCAACTAATGGTACTTGATATGGGCTTCTGGCCCAGAACAAGTACACAGATTCCCAATTCCTCCCTGCCAGCCCTGCATCCCATGCTGGCCCTAGCTGGGGTCAAGGACAAGCCACTGCCTAGACAAGACCTTCCAGGGATCTCACCCTGGGCACTGAGGCAGAGTCCTTGCTTTGGAGGTGCTGCCTGAATGCAGACCCACGCTACCCACTGACCCTTGCTGCCAGCAGTCCATAGCTCTGCCCCAGCCCAAGGTCACTGCCTTGCTTATCTCCGCTCTGTCTGACCCCTTCCCCTGGAAAGGGGCTGGCCCTGCTCTGACCCGGCACCCCTGCTGCAGAAGGAAAGTGGAGTCTGGCGCTCCCCTTGCTAGAAAGGGCTGGTCCAGCATCTGCCGCCAAGCTGGGGCCGGGGCACCTGGTTCTGATTTGCAACGGCATAAAAGTTTTAACGACCGGCCATTTATAACCCATATGTAACCCGGCTCCCACGGCCCGGCCAGACACAAAGGGCCCCGTGCTGTCCCCCCCACCCCGGCTGGCCTGGGTACCTCAGGCTTGAACTGTGGCTTCCCCGCTCTTTAGGGCACAATCGCACACACACAAGCACGTGCATGCACATGCCTTCACAGGCACAAATGCATACGTGTACACATACACCGCCCCCCCCTTTGCACTGCAGGCACATACATATGTGCACACCCCCCTTCACCTGCACACACCAAAACATAAACATGCATGCAACCCTTCAAGCTGCACATGCAGGCACACCCAGACATGCACCCCCTTTCACACTACACACACATGCACTCTTTGCACTGCACGCACATACACGTGCACCCCCTCTTCAGCTGCACACACCAAAACACATGTGTGCATGCACACACCCACACACCCCTTCACAGTACACACACACGCATGCACAGGCACACATGCACTTTCACACACGTGTGCACTCACAGACACACATGAATGCCCACCAGCCTACTTGAAGCCAGAAAGCGATGAGCAGCTCCCCCCTACCCCCTTGCCTCTCCCTGAGCTTCATGCCCATCTGTGCCAGGGGCAAAAAGCCTCAGTCCCATGGAAGGGAAGGGAGCCCCGGAGCTGCCAGTCTGGGCGATAAGCAGCTAGGGCTCCTGCCTCTGAACCTGCGCTGACCTTGGCCCAGAACAAAGGAGCAGCCCCCACCCCTGCACCCTCTCCTTGGCTTCACTCCTCTTCCTTCTTCACTCCCACTTTCCTTTCCCTTCCTCTCCCACCCTCTCTGCTCCCAGGCTTCCCCCCTCCTGCATTAGCAAGAAGTCTCCTGCATCTATCCTGGGGCCCTGTCGGCTGACCTGGGGAGGAAGGCACAAGGCGAGCTGGAGGGATCCCTGGTACAAAGGCCCTGCTGCCCATCAGTCATGGCCCTGCTGGGGTCCATCTCCTGGGAGCCTTGGCCCCACTGTGCCATGCTGGGATACAGGGGGAGACTGATGTGAAGGCACCAGGATGTCTACGTGGAGCAGGTCCTGTCACCCCCGGTCTTGACAACCCACAGGCTCAACCCACGGTCCCATGCAAGGGAAACCTTGGCACTGAGCTGGTCTCTGCAGCACAGACTTGGATTTCCAGCTCAGCCCCGGCCACACAGACTCCAGCCCAAGAGATGCTGCGGAGAACAGAGCTGGGCACAGACATTGAACAGGGGGGACCCGCTCCCGTGATCCCTGGGAGACGTACAGCCCTGAGTGCAGACTGGCCAACGAGGATGCTCCCAGAGCGCACGCTCCTGTCCTGCCCTGAGCCAGCCAGCTATCCCCCTGACACCCACTTCTACAACTTCCTGTTTCCCTAACGAGGTAGGAAGTCATCACTGCTATTTAATACTGGCTCTGTGTTCATGGGGAAGACCCACCAGAGCCCAGGGCATGCAGGACCCAGGGCATGCGTGGCACAGGGAGAAGGATGCGGGCACATGCCTGGCACAGGGTCTCCTCTGCCTTGCTGCAGTGCAGACCTTGGGACAAACGAGGCCATGCCTGTCTGGGGCAGTCAGTGGCTCCTTGGGGACAGGGAGGGAAAGGGGCTTACTCCAGACCACCCAGAAGAATTGAACCCAGGTATCTGGGGCACCAGAGAGCCAGGGGTCTGTAGCCGCAGCAAGCCTGGGATCCCCACAGGCCCATCCTTATCACGATGCTTTCAGTCCACATCCAGCAGCCCAGCAGCAAGGCCAGGGCCAGGGCTGCTCCAGCCCCATCAGGAGGGGTTGGCGCATCAATGCTTCCAGCACCTGGCTCTCAGCTCAGCTCAGTGCCAGCTCCTGGCTCAGCCAGCCCAGCCCTGTGAGCCGCTGCACTGTGATCCCATCCACTCCATTTCCGAGCCCTTCTGGGTCTTTGCCCCCAGCCATAACTTGGGGCTCGCAGCACTTTCTTGCCCTGCTCCAGGAGAGTTGCAACAGGGATTTCTCTGCAGGGATTTCTCTGCAACAGGGATTTCTGCAGGGATCTGCAGGCAGAGAGTTGCCTGCAGTGGTCCAGAGACAGCCAGCAGCACCTGCTTGGCACAGGGCAAAGCCATGATTTCCCTGAGGGAAAGCCAAGATGTGCAGGGACTTGCCTGTGGTAACGGGGGAGTCAGTGGCAGAGACCCCAGACCTCCTGCATCTATTTAGAGCTCTAAGACTGGGGGCAGCTCCCCTGCCAGAGGTTGCAGCTACTTCTTGTGTCCTGCCAGCACTCCTCCAGGGTGGGACTGAAACCCTCTGAGACCCCAGGGCTTTTCCCCTTCCTAGATACTTCCACATGCCTTCCCTGAAACATGTCCTCTACTTCTAACTGCTCCCTCCACACACCAGCTCAGCTTTGGCTGATGGATCCTTTCTGATGGTTCAGACACTTCTGGGCCATGATCCATTCTCTGCCCAATTTGTCTCTCCATCCTCCTGCAAAGAAGGTCAAACATCTGGCTGGTTCGCCATGGTGACGTGAGAACAGTGTACACCACAAATAGGTCCCAGGCCAGCGAGGCCCGGGCTTCCTCCAGGGGGACAGAAGGTTTGCATCAACTTGAAACTGAACCCCAGTCCATCGGGGAGGAGGACAGAGATGAGGAATGAATCTGATTTGCCTTCCCCCAAGTGCTGCAGGTCCCAGGCCTGGGATCTTTCAAACAAAAGTCTTAACAATGCGCTTGTGAAATGCGGCTGTCTCTGGGTGGAGCCGAGCAGCTGGTTATTAGCCATGCTGGGAGGTGATTCATTCACCAAAGAATGGCAGCTGCTTACATGCAGCCTGCCTGGAGATTGCCAGCTTAGCCATGAAATGCAGCCACGTCTGGGGTGGAACAAACGGAACAAGATATGAGGAGTCAATACAGGGCAGCTGCTTGCAGATGAAGCTTTGTGCCGCCCCGCCAACATGGCCAGCGCTCCCAGGCCTTGTAGAGACCTCTGCTACAGCATCCAAGCCCCCTGGATACCTTCCCTTGTGTCTCTGCAGAACTGGAGACCGGGGAGCTAACGCACCCCTGGCTGGGAATGTGGCTCCGGGGCTGTTCATTTGCACAGGCAGTTGTGGACATGAAGCCCCCCCGCCAGCTCAGCCCCTCATATGGGGCTTCCCCAGCAGCCGTGCTTGGAGCTGGGCCCCAGCGCAGAGGCTCTGCCAAGTGGAGCAAGAGCCTCAATTAGGGCTGACATGTTAACGAGCTATGTGATGATAACCCCTGGCTCTCTGCTGGATCCGGCCCAGCCCCCCTCCTGCCCCCCTCCGGCTTGGTTTCATGAGCCGGGAGGGGCCTATTGTTCTTGGCTGTGGGCTGGAGAATGCAATTGCTAACAGATCTGCAGAGGGGAGGGGAAGGGGCCAGATCCACACAGCCCCCGGGCTGTTCTTAGCAGCACCCTGCATCGTGGCTGGGACCCAAGCCCAGACAGGGAGTCAGGGTCCAAGCTGTGGACAGAAGTGGGGCACGGCAGCCCTGGCCTCCCCAGGTGCTTTGCATTCAGGTGCAAAGGCTTGGCAGGATGCTGGAGCTTAGTAGCCAAGGTGCATAGCATGGAGGCAGGGACCCCCTTCCCCCACCCCGCCGAGCCCTGCCAGGGGCTCAGGGCCAGCTGCTCCATCCATCACGCAGCAAGGGGCCTGGGGGAGCCCTAGCTCTGGGCACGGCCCAGCCACACAGCAAGAAGTGCCCCCAGATGTAAGGAAACCCCAGACTCCAAGCATAGCAGCCTCCCGGAGTCTCCCGTCCCAGCCTGGTGGACATATCCGTTCCCCCACTGGGTTTTAATTGCAGGTATTAAAGTGCTTGGCAATTAGAGCAATCACTGCATTTCCTGGGAGGTATTGGGGGAAGCAGAGGAGCCCTGCCTTGGTAGTCAGCCTCTGCCACTGCCTCCCCACATGCCCCCAGACAGGTCACCGTCTCTGGATGGTGGGGGACTCCGTCAAGCCCCTGATGTTGCCCCTCTTGGCCCCTTATGGACAGAGTAGCTACCCTTGGAGAGATCTGGGGGGCAGGGGCTGCTTCAGGGCATGGCCTGCAGCAGAGCTGGGGATGAGAAAGCCCCCACTCAGGGCAGCAGCCCCCCTCTCTCCCCACTGTCAGCCCTTTGCATCCAGGGGACCATGCCAGCAAGGGAGGGAAATACTTTGTTGTAGAGGGAAACCAAGGCACAGAAACATAATTTGAGGCTGGCAATGCATTGCATGGAATCGGCAGCAGCCCCCACGGCCCAAAATAGCACCCAAGAGTCCTATCCCTCTGCCCAGTCTTACCCCAGCAGACCCCCCCACACCTTACTGCCCCCTCTCAGGGCCAGAACCCAGGAGTCCTGGTTCCCAGCCTTCCCCATTCCTCTGCTCAGCTAATAACAGCCCTGCTCTGCTCCAGCTCCCCAGGGCACCTCACACCCAGAGCTCAGGTTCCTCTGGACAGCACCCCCAGGGCCCACCACACTGGCATCTGGGCAGCGAATTCACCCTGCCCAGCAGCAGCCTCACCCTTTCCCTCCTGGAAAGGAAGCAGAGCAGGCAAGGACCCCAGCTAAGCAATTCAGCATGGGCCAGGCTAATGAGCTGTGCTAATTACCTTGCCCCAGATGGATGGGGTGGAGCTACCATAGGGACAAGGAGGCAGCTGGTGCAGAGGAAGTGGGGAAGAGTGAGGGCATCAGGGGATGGTGCCAGTCATCTGGAAGCACCACAGGGCCCTGCTGGCAGCCAGGACTTCTGGGTTCTCCATCCAGCTGCTGGAAGCTGCCCGGTCCAGCCCAGCCACAGGCACCAGCTGGCTGGGGGAGCCCAGCCTGGCCCCAGGGCCCCACAGCTGTGCTGAGACCCCCTCCCAGGTCTCCCACCACACACACCCGCCAGCAGAAGGGAGTTTTGCTAGGTGCTGGGCTGGATTTGCTGGGGCCTGGAAACCCTGGGCTGCCAGCCCCCACCCTGCCCCTGTGCTGACCCTGCTGAGCTGCTTCCCAACATCAAGGGGACCCAGATGCGAACAAGATGTGGGAACTGCTGCAGCCCCCTCACCAGAGCCTGCTCAGCCTCAGCTGTCAGTGGCGGAGGAGAGAGGGGCATAGCCCAGCTCCCCGCAGCAGCTGCTTCTCCTCCCTTCTGCAACCACCAGCCCCACATCAAGCTTTGCTGGCCCAGCCCCTCCTGGCCAGAATGGAGCAAGTTGATGATCAGGGCCAGATCCAGGCCTGGGGGAGAGAGAGGAGACAGCAAAACTTGGTGCTAGGTTAGGATAGGAGCTGCAGCAGCGAGGCCCTGGCTGAGATCAGGGCCCTCAACTGTGCCAGGCACTGCAGAGACCTTTCGGCATCTCCCTGCCCAGTGCCTCAGGTTGACAGATGGGAGTTGCCCCCAGTCTAGCCAGGCTGGAAACTGCTTTGGGCAGGATTTGTACCCATTACACAGCTTGGCCCTGCTGCTGGGCCTGTGGTGCCCTCTGGTGGCAAAGGATGGTAAAACCCAGGACCATGTCTGCTCAGTCCAAGGCAGAGTTGAGAGGCCAGCAGGGATCCGGCCACTCGGAAGAGTCTGGATAATGCAGGAGGGGAATGGGCAGAGGGCCAAGGTCTTCCCCAGGGACCTGCAGGGGTGGGTGTTCAGTGTGAAGGAGGCAGCTGCCAGGGGAGGGGGCTTAACACCAGCCCCTTTTCAGGCATCTCCAGCTTAGTCACCTCCAAACAACCAGACAGCTTGCAGGTCTCTGGTCCCTGCCATGCCAAAACAAGGCCAGCCAGCCCATGGCTGGAACCGCATCGAAGGTGGAGTTATGATAGCCACGAGGAAAGCCTTGGCGCTCAGCAGGTGCTGGCCCCACAGAGCACATGGAGACAGAGGGGTTTCCTCAGGCAAGTCCTTTAATGGCTTTCAACATGAAGCGAGTCCCTGTCAGGCACCTCAGTGCTACACAGAAGCAAATGGTTGGTGGCTGCTGGTATCAAATGAGAGGGAGACGCCCCCCTTTCCAGAAGAAGTCTGTGCTCAGAGCTGCATGTGGATGGGGAAAGCTGAGCTGCTCCCCCACCCCGATTCTCTCTGAGGTCCATGGCACAGCCAGTGTCACCCCGGGCTTCTCTCCACTTATAGCAATTGCAGGGGGGGGACTAACAGTGCAAGGGAACCTGGCCCTTGAAGGCAGGATGGTACCGAGTCCAATCCAGGATTATCTCTGAGCACCGTGTCAATTATATCTTACCCTGCCTGGGAGGCCAGTCAGTGTCACATTCCCCAGTGGGGAAACTGAGGCACAGAGCGATGAAATGTCCTGCCTCAAGGCCACATGTGGGACCAGGTTCTGTGCTGGCAGTCCCCAGTGTAAATCAGGAGTAACTCCACTGGAGTCAATGGAGATGATAGCCACACATGTAAGACATCAGGCCCAGACTCAGCAGGGTAGCAGGGGAGGAGCAGAGCCGCAATCGTGGGGCTGAACCTGCTGCTTCAGACACCAGGCCCTACTCTGTCCTGGCCTCACACAGGGCATGCCCCATTTGGGGCAATGTCCCCTGCACAGTTCCATGGACCCAGCCAATTGAGCTGGCAGGGCTGGAACCAGTCCAGAGCCCCAGCCATCAGATCAGACTGAGATGTGCCATGAACCCATTGCAGAAGCAAAGTGGGGCAGGGGACAAAAGCTGGTATCAGCTGGCTCTGGGGTCCAGAAATGGGTTCCCAGGCTCAGCCTGATTCTAACCTCAGTAGCATGGGTATAGCTAGCCTGTCACATGGGAGATTTCAGCTGGCCACCCACACTAATGGGGCTGCCCCAGCAGATGGGGGCACCACAGGTGGGCTGTTCCCTTTTACCTCTGTGAGGAGGGGGCTGCAGCAGACCAAAGGCATCCAGACCCCTGGTCTGGGAACCGGGGGAAGCCAGGCACTTGAGCAGAGCTCTGCAGCTGCCCAACAAGCCCTGAAGATGTTCCTGGCAGTGGGAGAGCCACAGTCCCCTGGAGATGCCTTCGCCCCCAGTCTGAATGACTTGGAGATGGGGGTGGAGGGAGCACAGGAGAGGCAGGTCATGGGACACACTGAGGCCAAGCCTGGATGCCCTGACTCAGAGGTAGAGGGTTCCCCTACCCCACCCCATCCCCAGCACAGGGCCAAGACAAGGGCTCCTGGAGAGGTACACTGCATGGCAACTGGCAAGTGAGTGTTCCTTCCCAGACACCTGCTGCACAGAGACCCTGGCCAGGGGCCCTTGTGTGCTGCTGCTCTGCCATTGTTCCCCCTCTGCAGGGTGGGAGCAGCTCTTTATTTCTAACCCTGCCAGTCACTCTTCGAGGCTGGCTCCATATGAGTCACTCCTGCTGCCTGCTCAGCGCCAGGTGCTTCTCCCACTCGGCCTCAATCATCTTGTACAGCTCCATGGTAGCCCTGGCATCTTCCACTGAGGAATGCCCGTCCCTGCCGACCTGCCAGGAACCAAAAAGCCCAGGGTTAGGACCAAGGTGGCGTGGTTGCATAACACCCCAGCCTGCCTATGGCTCCGAGCCCCTACGGCAACACCCAGCTCCCCATTGTCACTGGCAGAGCTGAGAATGGAAGCCAGGTGTCCTGAGTCTCAGCCCAGTTGCACAGGACCGCAAGGCCCATGAGGGAGCCTTGGAGTGGTATCTAGCGGCACCCCCCAGGCACACAGCACATCCCTGAGTGCCGAATCCCCCTCTCTCTCGGTTCTGGGAATAAGCTGGGCTTCACAGCAGCACAGCTCCTGAGTGCCTCCCTGTGGCTGATGTTCAGACTCACAGGGTGCCCAGGAGGAGCTGGGCTGGCAAGGGAAGGGACAGGGGAAATGATGGGCCTGGACTGCCCAGAAGGCAGCAGCTGGGCCAGATGTGGGTACCTGGATGTCGCGGTGCAGCAGCTGCTTGGTGAGGCGCTTCAGTGAGGCAGTCTCATGCTCGGGGAAGCCAGCTCGGCGGTTCAGGAGCGGGATCTGAGCTGTGTCCCGTGTTGCCACCTTGGGGTGGAAGTACTTGAGGGCTTTGAAGTCATTGTAGACGGCATGGCCTACCACCACCTTCCCTGTCAGCAGCTTCACGATCTGGGAATGGAGACAGAGCTCAGAGAGGGGAGGTGCCAGCAGCTGGGGTTCCCTTGGGGAACCCTAAATGCCCCTGGGAGTCACCATCATTTAAATATTACAAGATCCTGGACAAAAGCCCCACCCCCCTGCTGTGAGAGGAGAGGTGTTGTAGCCCTCTCCAGTGGGCATTTAGCATGATCAGAGGCAGAGGATCTACAGCATGCACATGGAGCCTAGTGAGTGAGCAGGGGACTTGGCTCCGTTATCACCTTCTCTGGGGCTAGGCCTGGTTACAACCAGCCTCAGCTGCAGGCCTGGCTTGCAGAGACATTAAGCACACACCTCCCACTGAAGTCCACATCTAGGGACTACAAAGATGAGTCTCCCGGCCTCTGTTATCCCAATGCCAGGAGGTCCCAAGCTCAGAGCAGAGCTAGAGGCTGCAGATGTAGCTCCTGTTCCTCTCAGTTCACACACAGGGCCGACGAGCCAGGCCCTATTGCAGATAGGACACTGCCCAAGATCATATATGGTGTCTCCGGAGCTGCCTCCAGCTTTCTACATTCCAGCCTCTGCTGTGGCGGTTCTATTGCCCTGACACATGGGACTGGCACAAGGGGCTATAACAAGTATATTTGGGACAGGGGCTGCGAAGGGATCAGACAGCGCATGGAGGCTTCTGGCAGCTTTGTGCAGTTCCACCAGAGAGTCAAGGGCACCCAGGAAGACCCCAGCTCCTTGCTTGACATCCAGCAGAGATGGCAGTGAGGTGCAAGGGTGTCTGCACCCCTTCAGCCAGGTCCCCTGAAGAGATTCCCTGTTTCTGGAGGGCTTTGGGATGGACTGGAAAGAGTGTGCCCCCCACTGCAAGCCTGTACCAGACTCCAGCCCACCCCCTGCCCTGGGCACTCACCTCCTTCTGGGCCGTTTTGAAGGGGGTGGCATTCTTCATATGGTGCTTCCGGATGCCGCTCCACCGGGTGCGGTAGTCAGCAATGGGCTGAATGGGTCTGATGTACTTGTCGTACACCACATCACCATGGTAGTTGACGATGCTGCACCGGGCCAGGTCGCTGGTCCGCCCGCCAGGCCCCGTACCCACCATCTCACAGTCAATAGCCACCAGCTTACTGGGTTTGCTCGAGCTGGGGGCAGCCGGCAGACCGCTGTCATACTCGCTTAGCAGGGTTTCTCTGTGCACGCCAGCCAGGGACTTTATTGATCCTGCCACCTTCCTCACTTTGGAGGGGAAGCAGGTCAGCTGGGAGCTGGAGTCCATGGCCCTGCCAACCTGAACAACACGACAACCATCCTTCCCTTTGGGGAGCGTCCTGGACGTGTGGGAAAAGCCACTGGCATGGAAGGTATCATGGTCCGTCCCTGACTCTGCTGGCCGCTTCTTCCTGGGTTGCCCCTGGTGGGAGACGTGCCCTTTGGGTGCGGGCTGTGGCTGCTGCTGTGATGCAGGCAGCTGCTTCTTCTTGAGGAAGCCTTTCCGCTCCAGGAACCGGCGCCGCTTCACAAAGCGCTGGTGCTTCTGATTGCCATCTGATCGCTTCTTGGAGGCCTCATGGAGGCTGAAGTCCACGTTGATGATGAAGCCCGACATGATGGGTGCTAGCAGGAAGCAGCAGGTGGGCAGAGGGGCTGGAAGGGGTCTCGTGTCCTTAACATATCATGCGCCCCGGCCCCTGCACAACAGGAGATGGATGCTCTCAGCCTCACCTGCAACAAGACGCAAAATCCAGGGATGAGCACAACACAGAGGTGAGCCCCCAAAGGGGCATACACACCTCTCAGGAGTCCCCTCACCCTCCCACCCCCAGACACAGGATTTAGCTTGGGGCCAAACCTTCCCAGGCACCCTGGAGGCTTGAGGCAGCTTTGAGCTGGTACCTGGGGAAGAGGAAGCGGATGCCGACATTTCCCTCTCTCAGGGACACCACAAACTGAAGCCCAAATGGGGAAGGGAACCGGGGGCAGGGAACGCCTGCTGCTGTCACCCGAGGGGGGGCCAGGAAGAGGCACTCACAACCAGGCACAGCGGTTTCGCCTCTCCCCCCACCCCACACAGCCACCGCAGATCCCCCGCCCCCCCGTGAGACCCTCCCTGCTGCCCCCTCCCCCACCCAGTTCTTCCGCCCCTAGCCCTGACCTCCCATAGTCCTCACATGCCCTGCCCCCCAGTACCTGCCCCTCCCCCTAGACCTCGCACCCCCCTCCACCAACCTCTGCCTCCACATACCGCCCTCCCCACTGCCCCCCCACAGGCCCCTTCCCCTCCCCCCACCTCACTGATGCCCCCCTCAACCCCCCCACAGGCCCCTCCCCCCCAATCCTGACCCCTTTCGCCCCCCTCACCTCCCCCCGGGGTCAGGCCAGCCCGGAGCCCCGCACACCGGAAGCGGAAGTGGCAGCCTTGCGAAGACTAGGGCCGGCGCGTGGCTCGCAAAGGGTGGAGTGCGCAAGCTCCGGCCGGGGGGGGGGGGGGTCAGCTGCGCGAACGTCGTAGGCTGTGACGCCACAGAGGGGACAGGTCTGTGCCTGTGTGACGGGCTGCCGGTGGGGGAGCGCACGTGGTTGGAGGGCGTCTGCGCACGCGCGGCGCGGCGGGGAGACCATAGATGCCGGCGGTGGTGAGTGAGTGAGTGCCCGGTGCTGCGGTCGCTCTAGCTCTCCGGCAGGCGAGCTCTGTGGGCGCGGGGGGGGCTGGGTGCAGAGCAGCGCGGGCGCTATCATGGCAACGGGATGACGTCACTCCGGCAGCGCGCCACCCTGTGGCCGTGATGTGTCAGTAGTATCTGGCGAAGGGAGGAGGCTGATGATATCATGTCCATGTGGTGTCACAGAGTGATGTCCTCACAGTGCGCTGGGAGTGATGTCATAGCATTGCATCAGTGGCAGTGCATGCTGGGGAGCAGGCCAGTGATGTCACGTCAACGTGGTGTTGCAGCCTGACATCATTGTGGTGCCCAGTGGGGTCATGGCATAGTATGATGTAGCCCCAAGGCACCCTTTTGAGTAGGCTTGAGATGCCATACCGCTGTGATGTCAAAGCATGGCATCGTTGTGGTAGACCATGGGGTGATGTCATACTAAGACATTGCTGCAGTGCACCCTGGCAAGGAGGCTTGTGATGTCATATCATTGTGATGCCACAGCATTGCGTTGTTGCAGTACACCGTGGGGGTGATGTCATAGTATTGCATTGCTCCAGGGAACCCGGGTGAGGAGGCTTGCGATGTCATACTACTGTGATGTCACAACTTGGCATCATTTCAGTGAGTGGCGGGGTGAAGTCACAGTTCCACATGCCTGCTTTGCCTCCAGGGGAAGAAGCCTGGGCCTTGACATGGCACTGAGCCCCAGTGCCATCACGGTGCCACAGGTCGTTATGGCATCGCTGTGGGAGGCATGACATCATCACCAGCAGACAAGTGCCTGCAGCGCCTCGCTCGCGTAGGGCCTGTGTCCCTGGCAGCCCACGTCTACACCGTCTCCCTGTCCGGGACCCTTCCGCTCTCCCGCAGCTCCATGGCGGCTCCCGGCCGGCCCCTCTCCCTGGAGCAGCAGCTGGCAGCGAGCATCACCTGCGTCCTCGCCCGCTATCGCTTCCTCCTGGACTCCTTTGTCATCGTGAGTATGGTTGGGCACGTGCTCCGGGGAGGCTGCTCAGCTTGAAGCCCAGGCCCTTGGGCCAGTCGTGCCTCAGTTTCCCCAGCTGCCCCTTCAGCTCACAGGTGCCCTCCCCATCCCCTTTTGTTTCTGCCTCCCTGCAGGAGTTTTTCACGAATGACCAGTGGGCGACGCTGCCTCCTTCCTGGCAGGACGTCCTGGCTGACCTGCCCTCCCCGCAGCTGGCTGCTCTGCTGCTGGAGAAGGCAAACCCGGAGGAAGCAAGGTGAGAAACGCACCCCCCAGCCCCCTCCTGGGAAGCAGGGCTTTCCTGGGCTCCTCAGCACAGGTTAGGCCCAGGTTTGAAACCACCAGTCGCCGTGTCTGAATTCCCTGGTAGTTTCAATAGGATCTGAGCTGCCCCTTCTGCACTGGTACCTGCTATTCCACCCCAGAGGTGGCTGCATTTCCTAGTCTGTTCAGTCCCACGGAGGAAACAGGAAGCTGATTCCTCTCGTCTTGCCCGGACAGTTACAGCATGGTGTGGCCGCTGTCCTTGCTGGCCTTCAAAGCCACAGCACACGCCCTAGCGCTGCCCCGGGCGCATTGCGGCGGGGCCAATGGCAGGCCCAAGGAGTTCCAGGAGAACCTGTGCCAGAGCGCCCGGCTCCACCCTGTCTTCCGTAAGCACGTCAAGCCCAAGAAGCAGCACGAGATCTGGCAGCTGGGCAAGGTGCGTGCCTGAAGGCAGCCACTCCCCTGCTGGGTTTCTACTTGGCTCCCAGGGTCAGGCGAGGTATTCCTGGATCCCACCTGACCCATGGTCCTGTTCTCCCTCCAGCTGGTGAAGCGGCTGAGTGAGCTTGCCCAGTGTGACCATGTCGTAGATGTTGGCTCTGGCCAGGTGAGTCCCTGTGACCCTGCTGCTGCCCCATGGGTTAGGTAGGGGCAACCCCAGGCCCCTCACTGCAGCCAACACGGGGTTCCTCTCTTCCTGGGGCTTGATGTCCCCAAACTGTGGCCGTTGCTGGGATCTCCATGTGATGGAGATGCCAATGGGGTGCAGCAGTTACCTCCTCCTGGTCTCCTCAGCAGAGACCTGGCTGTGGCATATCCCTGCCTGGGAACAGCCTCTACCTAGGCATTTCTTCCCCATGGTTCCCATGCCCAGGCCCCCAGCACTGCTGTATGGCCAGCCCCAGACTGGAGGGAGAAGCCTGATCCCATGGGTGCCAAGAGCAGACTGGAAGAGGTTGGGGCATCCCAATCCCCAGGGGCCAAGAGCGGCACAGGGCTGAGGCTCTGTCTGTTTCTCCTGGGCCAGGGCCACCTGTCCCGCTTCCTGTCCTTTGGCCTTGGTCTACCCGTCACTGCTGTCGAGGGCAACAGGCACCTGGTGGACACAGCGAAGAGGTTCGACCGGGAGCTGGTGCAGGCGCTGGAGAAGGAGCGAGCGCGGGGGGGCAAGGTACAGAGCGGAGAGGGAGGCAGGGGTCATGAGCGGCCACTCCAGGATGTGTTGGGCATCCTGGGTTCCCTGCCTGGCTGTGCACACCTCGAGCAAGTCTCCTTACCACCCCGTGCCTCAGTTTCCCCTCCTGCTGCCTGATGAGGTTGAGGGGCAATGGGGGTCTCTGAGTGTGTGCTGGGGGTTCTGGGTGGGATTAGCAGGTGTTCTGGGCCTGTCAATGCTTCCACTAACACCCTAGTCCTGCAGGACCTCGTGGTAACAGCAAACAAACAGGCTAAAGGGTCACATTGGTGATTCCTCCCTCTCCTGCCCTGTAGGCTGCGTGGGAGCTGTCTCTCTGTGGCCCAAGCCACGTGGCAGGCTGGATCAACCCCCAGGCACCATGGCCAGAATTCCTTCTCCTGCTGCAGCCAGGAGTGGACATAAGCCACCCTCCCACAGCAGCCACTGGCACTGGCCCCCCATCCTTGGAGTCAGGGATGAGGACCCTGCCTGCGGTGCTTGGCAGAGACGTGGCTCAGCCAGGCAGGGCCACAGCGGATCCCACGGGAGCCAGGGGCCACGTAGGCACTGGTGTCCCTATTGGGCACCTCCAGGAGCCGAGCCAGCCAGCAGAGCATCCCCTAGCTCCAGGCAGGGTGCTGCTGACAGGTCTGCACGCCTGTGGCGACCTCAGCGTGACCCTGCTCCGTCACTTCGTCCACTGTCCCCATGTGGCCGCCATCACCTCCATAGCCTGCTGCTACATGAAACTCAGCACCCGCGAGACCCCCATCCCACCCGGCCTCGTCCTGCCACCTGCCACACCCCCAGCCACGTATGGCTACCCGCTGAGTGCATGGGTGGCCGGGCTGCCGGGCCACACACTGTCCTACAAGGCCCGGGAGGGGGCATGCCATGCTGCCGAGGACTACGTGCAGCGCCTGCGAAGCCAGAGCCCCGGACTGCGGACGCACTGCTACCGGGCCGTGCTGGAGACCCTTATCCGTGTAGCTGATCCCAGCAAGCAGCGCCTGGGCGTGCAGACCATCCCTGGAGCCCACTGCCTCTCCTTCCATGAGTGAGTGACCGGAGGGAGTTGGGGATTTCCACGGCAGCACCTCCTGCTAACCAGTCACCAGGCCCTCATCCTGCATCCAAGGGGGGAGCTGATGAAAGGGGCCTCAATCAGGCTTGTGATGGCTTATGTCAAGGGCACGTTCTCCCCTTTTAACAAATGGGAGAACCGAGACGGGAGGGAAGATGCTTACCTCCACCCTTTTGCTGTTTCATAGTAACACAATGGCTTCCTCTACCAGTCATGCCCAGTGATGCATTTGGGAGCCTGCCAGACCCAGGGGCTGGAGCCAAGACCCCTGGGTTCTACCCCCCACCCTGCCACCAACTGGCTGCAGGGCAGGCCTTGGGCAAGACAGTTCTGCTGTCTGGGCGGGATGCCCACCAAGGAGGGGGAGCAGAGAGCTAAGCTGACCTAGTGGCGCTGCTCCCTGGCAGGTATGCACGGCTGGGCCTGGCCCGCGTGGGACTGGACCCTAGCACCCCCCTAGATGCGGCCCATGTGGATGCCCTGCTGCAGCGACAGCAGCAGGTGATTGCCTACTTCACCCTGGTGCTATTGCTGTCCCCACTGGTGGAGAGTCTCATCCTCCTGGACCGCGCCATCTACCTGCAGGAGCAAGGCAAGTGTGGGAGCCGTGGGGCCCCTCCCTCCTGACAGTGGGCATCTGCCTCTCCAGGCTGGTGGTGTGACCGCAGCTTGCTGTTCCTGGCAGGGTTTCAGTGCAGGCTCATCCCCCTCTTCGACCCCCAATTCTCCCCCCGGAACCTAGTGCTGGTGGCTGCCAAGGCCCAGTCGGCCTCAGCCCTGTCCACTCTGGTGGAGGATGACAGCAAGGGCTAGGCTTTGTGGCTGGACCAGGGAAGTGCGTGCGGCTGGCTCTAGGGAGGAACACAAGAGCTGTACAGCACCACACAGAACCTCTGCCAGAAGAAGAGGCATGTGCCAGTGGTTGGGTAAGCAGCAGGGTAATACCTTGTGGTCCCAGTGAAAACCAGTACAGGGGCAGGATGGGACCCAGGCATTCACTGCTGAAAGCTCCAGGCCCTACAGCCATGGGCACCTGGGCTCTTAACATGGCTTTGCTGCCCCTGCTCCCTGGAGGGCTTGTGTGGCCTTAGATCCAGGGCCTGCTGGGCTGAGCTGGCAGCTGTGTTCACAGCCAGTAACCTATTATTTTTCAGTGTTGTGTCTGGAAGGAAAAGGCTGAGCTTATGCTTGGCACTATGGGCACGGCCCAAACTCCATGCCCATCCTCCTCTGCTTTGGGGTAGGCACCTGATTGGTGATGCCCGTGCTCAGGGCTGTGTCTGGTCCCCACAATAAAGGACTCAACCCCTCTCTGGAAGCCTTCCGGGCTGTTACTGCAACACTGAGCAGTGAGATGACTGTCCCCTCCACTGGTGTGAGCAGAGGGCAGCAAAGTGACATGCCCAAGGACCATCACCCCCCCTACCCACCCTTTGCTCCAGGGGCCGGGGCCAAGCCCCTCCCACCCAGAGCCCCATTGTCCAGCCCCCTACCCTGCTCCAAGTCAGTCCAAGGCTTTCACTGCCTTGAAAGGGGTCAGCAGAATACTTGCTCGTCTGTATTCCTGTGGCTTAAAAAACAGGTCTTGTGGGTAGGTGTTTAAAAGAGAATGTCTTTATTACAAGCCTCAGTTCAGCTCAGTACCAGAAGGATTTGCGGGCCCTGCGCATTTCCACGATGCCCATGCACTCCATGATCTCCTCCTCAAAGGTCTTCAGGGATGCCTTGTAGGTCTTGGCTACAGCATTATCCTCTGAGGTGTCCTTGGGCCCGTCTGTCCAGGGAAGAGGAGCATGTTACACCCTGAGCTGCAGGGTGTGACCCAAGGCTTTGCAAGCCTGGATGATATAAGTGCCCCATTGCATCCTCCAGCCCATCGGCATCGGGGGAAGCAGAGTGCTGGTAAGAGCAGGCCCCCAAGATGTAGGCAGAGCCCTGCTGACTCGGGCAGGAGTGGCCCAGTGGCAGATGACTCTGTCCTGTGGGGGCAGCACAAGCCCCAGCACCAGGGGGGAAGACTCACCAACCCACAGCTCTGGCACGACACCATCCGGGTGCTCGACCTCAGGCAAAGGGATGATCCTCCCCGTTCGCATGGACACCCGCACACGCTCGCCTTCCTCTGTGTAGCGCCACTCCACCTCTGTCTGTTTCCTGAGGGTGGGATGAGCCGTGCCAGGGCAAGGATGGTTTAGGGCTGGACCAGAATCCCAGGAGACCCCACTTCCCTGCAACCACAGCCTCCTTCCCACTCCAGCCTCCTTGATCCCACACAGCTGCTTACTACCACAGCAGAGATCTCTTCCATTTGACTCCTGGTCTCCCACCCCTGGCTGCCAAAGCCTTAGGCATTTGGCACCACCCCCAGTGGTTATCCAGCACCCTGCTGCGCTCAGTGCTGCACAAACAGACCAGGATGGGGCTCAGATTCCCCTTCAAGCCCAGCTTAGCTAGCGAGATCCCCTGAAGGGGACACAGGCAGAGCTGGCACAGGGTGAGAAGGGGGTTACCTGTCTTCAGGGTCAATAAGGGAGACATGTTGGAGCATCAAGGGTGCCTCACTGATAACATATATGCCCGGGTAGGTGCTCGTTTTTCCTACGTAGCGATAGTGCTGCGGATGGACAACCAGGGTTCAAGCAAACATGGCAGGAAAAGTCCAGGCTTTACCTGCCCCAAGAGGAACAAGCCAAAGCCTCCAAGCCCTGGCACGGGCAGCACAGAGACAGGTCATCACAGGGAGGGATGTATGAGGGAGTTTTGGTTGCATAGGACCCTGCACAGCAGCCCTGGTGCAGCCTGTTCTGGGGTGGGTCACTGCCAGGGCCCTTGGGCAACTTGTTTTGTGCCCAGGGGCAGCAGCAGAGGCAGATTCAGAAGCATCACAGCTGGGGTCACCTGCACCTTTAGCCTGTTCTGCAGCTAGGTCAGCTTAGACCTGCTCCCCTCTCCCCTGCCATGTTTTAATAAACCCCCCAGGGATCTCCCATCCCATCTTGGGGGGGGCAGACAATCCCGCCCACCCCGCCCTGCCCAGGGCACAGAAAAGCCCCTGGAGAACTGAGTGGAGTGCTTTTCACCAGCCACCCTCCATGCAGAATAGTGCTGCCAAACCCCTGCAGCCCAGCCAAAGGAGAATCCCCACCAGCAGAGTGGGGCTCTGACACACAGCAGGGCAAGCCCAGCTGCAGGGGGAAGAGCCCCTGCCCCCTTACCACGTTCATGCCTTCCACAAAGATCCAGTGGCGGGCTCGGATGACCTGGCTCACCAGTCCTTGCTTCCCGGCATCCTTCCCCTTTAGGATCTCCACCTGGAGCCAAGCAGCTCTGTAAGTCACCCAGATGAGACCCAAACCCAGAAATCAGCATGGGGGTGGGGCGGGGGGAATTATATCACCAACCCCCATGTTATCACATTTGGAGGACAGGTCTGTCTTAGGCCATTTTGTATAACGGCATGAAATCAGCACAACTGTAATTTTCTGTTGCTGATTTTATAGAATCACAGACAGTGAGAGTAGGAAGGGACCTCAGGCAGTCGCATCTACTCCAACCCCTGCTCAAAGCAGGACCAGCCAGAGCTACATTCTCCCAGCCAAGGCAGTCTATCTGGGTCTTAAAAACCTCCAAGGATGAAGAATCCACCACGTCCCTGAGTAACCTGTTCCAGTGCTTTACTACCCTCCTAGTAAGAAAGATTTCCCTAATATTCAACCTAAACTTCCCTTGCTGCAATTTGAGCCTACTGCTCCTTCTGTCATCTGCCACCAATGAGAACACCAACTTTCCTGCTCTCCTGTTTCCTGGAGATGGGAGATGCATTTTTCCGTTGGTGCAAAGTCCAGGCAATGGCATTAAAATGCATTTGGTGCCTCAAACAAGAGTGCCCGGGGCAGGGCAGTGGGTAGCTGCTAGATGGTTAAGAGATCTGACGACAGGCTGGAAAAGCTTGGGTTTGTCAGTGCAGGGAAGAGAAGACTAACGGGGGATTTGATAACAGTCTTCAAATACCTGAAGGGAGATTCCAAAAGAGGTTGGAAATGGGCTTTGAGCATGGGGGTTAGACTAGATGTGACCTCCTGTGGTCCCTTCTAACCTTCATTTTCTATGATTCTAAGCCAACAGAGAAAAGTGGTCGACGTGCTGAATATACCGAGACCCATTTCTCTAAGCTCTGACTACATAGCTATGGCACGGGCATGTAACATGCAGTTATCAACTGTGCCAGCCAGGGTCTGGGTCCAGCTGGGCCTGCCGGCTGCAAATGCTCTGGAGAGGATAAAGATAGGCTTTTCTCTCTGGCCGCAGGGGATAGGACTCAAGTTGCAGCAGGGCAGCATTAGGTTGGAGATGAGGAGCTCCCTGACCCGGAGGGTAGTCAAGCACTGGAAAAGTCCCCTAGAGGGGTGGTGGGGTCTCCATCCCAGGAAGGTCGGAGGTATGCTGGGCTGGGATGCTTTAGCTAGGGATGATCCTGCCTTGAAGAGGCGGCTGGACTGGATGTGACCTCACAAGGCCCCTTCCAGCCCCACTGTGACCCTACGATCCAGAGAAAAAGCCAAACCCACCAGCAGTTGCTAGTAAAGCTGTCAGAGCTGGATGAAGCGCTAAACCAGTTGTTGGCAGCTAGAGCAGAGAGAAGCTGTGAGACCAAAAGCTCAGGGCCACTTGGCAGGGGGTGAGGGGCCAGAGAGCTCCTCTGGAAGCAGAGAGGGATGTGGGCAGCCCACGACTCACCGTGTCGCCCTTGAACACCTTCCAGTCGTCCTCGGTCAGCGGCTCTAAGATCAACCTCCTGCGCCGCAGCCAGGGTGGGTTCCTAAGCTTATCAAAGTAGGACCCGGGCCGGTGGGTGCCGTGGCGGTAGCCAGGCGGCAGCTTCGCCGTGGCCTCCGCAGCCATGGCGAGCAGTGCGGTCAGACGCATGGCGAACGGTCAGAGCACACCGGGGCCTGGCACGGATGGGAACGAAGGGCACTGGGCAAGTCAGTGGAGAAAGCTGAGAAATGGGATCCAGGTGTCCTGGTTCTGTTTCCAACTGCAAGAGGCACCCCACTCTCCAGGATGCAACCCCCCAGGCAGCTACTCCTCTGCCAGAGCGGAGAACCCAGGCACCCGGGCTCTCACCACCTCTGTGCCAGCTGTGAGGACACGGTCTGGGTGTTAGATGAGGAAGGAGAACCCAGGACTCCTGCCCTCAGGCCCTCCACTGCACCCTGCTCCTCCCAGGGACCTGGAAAGAGAACTCAGGCATCCTAGCAAGCAGATTCCCAGAGCTGCACTGCCTCCCAGCCCCAGATGCATGCAGCCAGGGCCCCCCAGCTCAAGATGCATGCAGCCAGGGCCCCCTCCCCAGCCCCAGATGCGTGCAGCCAGGGCCCCCTCCCCAGCCCCAGATGCGTGCAGCCAGGGCCCCCCAGCCCAGCCCAGGCCAGCCCCATTCTCACCTTGCCGTTCTCAGAACCCAGCAGCATGGCGACGCCGCCGCACTGCATTCTGGGACGTGTAGTCATCCCCCTTGCATCACCGCGATGCACCCTGGGAACCTCATCCCTCACCTCCAGCGCGTCCCACCGCGCGGCATGCTGGGAGTCGCAGTCTTTTCCCTGGGGGGAGTAGAGGGGGGGCTGTCCCAAGGCATGCTGGGAAGCGCAGTCCTCTCACTCTCCCTTGGTGCATGCTGGGAAGAGCAAGCTGGCTCTACAAGGTGGGAGGCATGTTCCAAGCATGTGCCACACGTGTGCATGGGGCGGGGCTCGCATTGCAACCCCCCCCTCCCCCGGGGCTTCCCAGGACCAGGGCCCGGGCAGAGGTAGCACCCTGTACACTGACTAGAGCAGGGGGGCCGGACCCACCCCACCCAGGGCTGCAGGGATGGGGGCCCATGCAGCACCGAGCACCGGAGGAGCATCGCGGAGCCCCCCGGGGCAGCACTGCAGAGCCGCCCCTCCCCCCTCCCGCGGGGCTTGCTGGGACTCGTAGTCCGCGGCCGGCCCGGGCGCGCTTCCAGCCGTGCTCCATTTTCTCGCTCCGCCGCCGCCGCCTGCGGCGGGGGGACGTGGGGCAGCCCTGGCAGGGACCCCCGGGGGTCAGGGCCAGGCCAGCTCGTGCCCCGGCTCCAGCTCCCCCTCTCTGGTCCAGGGCTTCGCTGCCCTCCTTGATCCCTGAATCCCCACCTGCAGCCTGAGCCCATTGCTCCTTCTCCTGCCCCCACCGAGATGAGCAGCCCCATCCTCCTTGCAAAGCACGCTGTCGCTGCTCTAGGGCCGTGGCACCGTGCCCGGGGCGGAGGAGAGACGGGCAAGGCTAGGCCCGTCCAGAGTGGCATGGTGGCAGCGGTGGGATTCCCGCTCCTACCCCAAGCCCCACTGCTCGTGGCACAGGTGGGGACGTGCTGAGCGCAGGGGGGGCCCAACGGGCCCCAGGGGTGGGAGAGCCGTGTTACACGCCAGCTGCTGACAGGCAAGGGAGAACAGATGGAGTTGGAGCCTTAGTCTGAAGCCCAGGAGAAGGCAGAGTAGGGTTGCACCTTGCAGACTAACCAAAGCAGATACACACACGGTCTACTTTGCTTAGTCTGTATATATTTATTTATATAGCTATATCTATCATATATATAACTAGGTAGATAGATCAAGCAAATAGTTACGCATGTGATATTTTGGCTAGTGTATATAGATACATACACATACTTTGGTTAGTGTATATACACATACAATACGTAAACACATATCTACTTTGGTTAGTGTATACACACGCATACTTCTACACATACAATACATATACACATACTTTGGTTAGCGTACACACATACGTACATATATATACACAACTGTACATGCTCATATACACTTTACTATTATACATACACAAACACACACTTTGGTTAGTGTATACACACACATCCATACATATGGACGTGTGTGTACTTTGTATATATATGTGTATATACATATATACACACAAATGTACATGGTCATATATAGTATTATACACACACACTGGTTAGTGTATACACACACACACACCCATATATACACAAAGTTCACACACACACATATATACTTTAGGTAGTGTATACACACACACACAGCCCAAGCTTTTGCGTAGGGAGGCTCACTTCAGATACTGTCCCAGGAAACTGAAACCCCCAGGAAGAGACACTTTGGACACCATCATAATAATCAACCTTTTATTGTCCTAGAGAGAACTGAAATCAGCTAGATTTTTTTATACTTTTCTTTTTCCTTTTTTTGTTTTTTGTTTTGTTTCCTGAACTATTCCAAAGCTAAATCCAGCCAGTCTGCATCACCGCCTCCAAAAAGAGCCAAGGCAGGCGTGTCTGGGAGTTTATTTTTCTTTTTTCCTCCATATGTTACAAATTGTAATACGATTACATCACAGAGCGAGAAAGACTTGGAGAGAGAGAGAGAGAGAGAGAGAGAGATGGAGAAACCAAGGCGACATACCTGGCCCGAGAGGACAGCAAGAAACACAAGTTTAAAAATAAGCCAGACTACAAAAAAAAATTAGCTAAAACAATTACTTTTCCAGCTAGTCACCATCATCCTGTGGGTGGGTTTTTTTTTAAAGAACTTTTTAATTTTTTTTTATTAAAAACATTACCCTAAAAACTTCTTCCCCCCTTTATTGTAATATTTTGGTAAATATTCCCCAGAAGTGAAGGGCAAAGGGACTAAAATGGATGCTGCTGCCTCTAGACAATTTCCCTTTGGGTTTGTGGCTGGATAGGAGAGGGAGAAACCTTCCCCAGAGACATTTGCAACAGATGCTGAACGAGCTCTGGTTCCATCCCCTGCAACTGAGGATACCATGGCTGCCATTTGGGGTCCCTAAATGGACTTGTCCCCTGGGGTCAGGCTCATGACCCCTGTGGGCTGGACTCTTGGTCACACGTGGGCCTTAAAATGGGTGGACATGGGTCTCGGAGCCCAGCCAGGGTAAACTGATCCCTAGGGCCCATCGAGGGACATGGGGAGCAACGCACAACTTAAGAGCAGCTCAAGGCTGCTTTAAAATGCATGCCCGTTGGAGCGTCCCGTGCTCTGTCGTGTTTCACTAGTGCACACGTGAGATTCAGGGCCCGGGGAGCATAACCATGCCCCGAACATCCCAGGTCTCTGCCTCAAAGCAGGGCAGGGAGGACTCTGATGAGGGGTTTTACTTGGGTGCAAGGTGCAGGTGGAGGGCTGGACAGATGTGATGGGCAGAGAGCCCAAGGATGCCTTCGAGTCTCAGGGGGGTGATCCCCATTAGGTGCTAAGATGGGCTTGCAAACGACTCAGGGGGCTGGCAGGGGTTGCAACCAGGCTGAGATATGCAAGCTGCCAGCCTTAGACTCTTGCTTTACCTTTGGACTCTGATGTCTGGCTGGACCTGGACTGAGCTCTAAGACTTTGTTAGTGAAGGACTTGGGAGGCAGGCCAGGGCTTCCCCCTTCCCTTTAAAAAAAAAAAAAAAAAAAAATTAAGAAAAACACAAGCCTTTTCATTTTTTTGGACCGGCCAGAGATGTTTCCTGCCAGCTCCTTCCAGAAAACGCCATCACGAGCGCTCTGGGCTGGAATTCCAGTGAGAAACCTGCGTCGGGAGCTTCGCATCCAGCTGGAATTGCAGCGCTGCAGCCAGAAAGGCTGTGGCTTGCTAGGGCACCAAGAATTCAGCTGCGATTTCACCGCCGAGGGAAAGAGCCCGCCTGCCAGAATCCCAGGGAGAGCATTGCTAGACTGGACCCAGTGCTAGACTGTAAATCTGGTGTGAAGATGGAGTGTGGAGGTCACTAATTGAAGCTCCCTGAGGACCACCCTGCAGCATTTCCAAATTGAATGGGTTGGGTTTTTTTTCTTGCAAGTTTCCAAAATCTTCCCCAAATTGAATTGCAGCTGGAAAAGAGTAGCCAGCAGCAAATTGGGAGCTGGAGCATAGCAACCTCAAGGCTGCTAGGCACTGCCCTATGGGGCCTTGCAGTCGGTACCACTCCTTGCCCATGCCAGCAGCACGTTCAGGCCCCTCCATATAGAAGCAACTCATCCTGGACGTCGCAGAAACCCCCGTCCATCACTCAGCCAGTCGCAACTGGGACAGGGAAGGACAGCAGAGAGGGTGACATCCACCTCCTGTCACCCACCGCAGCTCGCCAGGGCAGTGCTGAGCTGCAGGGAAGAGCCCCAGAGAAAGCACCTTGGAGGGAAGTGATAGGCAGCGTGTTAAAAAGGCATGAATCGCATTTATTTCAAATCAATGGAGGAGCCCCCCCCGAGGGATCACTAGTACAAGCAGGCGCCCTGTGGCGCAGGTGGGGTGCGGCGGGCAGGGGAATGGGGGGTTCTTCTTTCTTTCTTTCTTTCTTCTTCTTTTCTTCTTATTTTTCCAGAGTTGCAAGATGAGACGAGCTGAGGAGGACGAGACTCTTTAGCCCCCGGGGAGCCCAGCAGTAAAGGGGCAGGCCAGGACAGCAGCTCGGCTGGGGGAGGCCGGCCAGCTACGGGCTGTGGGAGCAGAGAGGACGCAAGGAAGAAGGTTAACGGTAGTGGAATGTCCCTTCAACACATACAGTCCTGGCTCCCGACCACGCATTTTGGCGGTCTCCCATCCAAGAAGCAGTCTAGCCTGAGCCTGCTGAGCTACAGGAGTGGGCACGCTTGCAGCCAAGGGGTATGGGAGCTCCTGACTCTTGTTGATGCCCATGCCCCCAGTCCCATCGGGGGGCCATGCCCGCTCTGCCCCACTGGACTCACCTCTCCTTGTGATCTCTGATCTCCTCGGCAGCAGGGGCTTTCTCCTTCCCCTCGGGCTTGACCTCCCGGGCGTCAGGGCCGTCGGCGGCGTCGCTGTTCTTTCCCTTCTCACCCTCAGGGGCACTGGGCTTCTGCTCATCCTTGGGGGCTTCCTCGTTCTCCACCTTCTTCTCTCCCTCGGGGCCCTCCGCCTCCTTGGAGCGTTTGGGGGAGTCCTGCAGCGGGGCAGCTGGCTGCTAGCACCCCCAGTCCATAACCCACCCCCCCATGTCCTCAGTCCCCAGCTCCCCTCCTCTCCCCTCACCTCCAGGGCATCCTCTGCTTTCCGCTTGATCCCGGCCTTCTCGTTCTTCTCCTTGGACTGCTCGTCGATCACCAGCTTGCCCTCCTCATCGCTGCTGCCCTCTGCGTTGCCCTTCTTCTCGCCATCGCCCTCCGGCTCTCGCTCCGGCTCAGCATCCCCGGAGCAGCTCTTCTTCTGGGTTGGCTGCAGAGGAGTGGAGACAAGGAAGAGGAAGGTCAGCGGGGTGGAAGGAGGGAAGCAAAGAGAAAGGGGAGTTATTGCCAGAGGCTGGCAGGTTGAGATGTTGCTCTGGGGCCCTTTAACTCAGCCCTGGACCCTGTCAGTATCTGGGGTTAGGGGTGGCTGCTTCCTCTGATGCCTGGCCTTTACTTGCAAAGCAACCAGAAGCTCCTCAGCAGGCTCTCGATGGGCCTAAATGCCCACATAGCTCATGAGATGCATTGGGGAGTTAGAGTTAGGATAGCTAGGAGTGGGGTAGCTGCAGGAGGGATTTCTTGGAGAAGGGCTGAAGCTGCTGGGGGGAGAAGGGGGGAGGCAGGCATGTGCACACCTGGTAGCCTGAGGCTTTGACGGTGGGGTTGTTCTCAATCTCCCAGAGGCCTTCGCTGAACCCTTTCCGCTTGTTGGGCTTCCCAAACTTCTCCTTGCACTCCTCGTAGGGGAACAGGTCCTTGGGGCCCAGGAATGCTCTGCAAGAAGGAACAGGGAGTGGGGCCCACGGCCAGAGCAGGGTGCAGAGGGGGAATCTGAGGCAGACTGGGGAGAAGCAAGGGGCATCTCGGGGCCCTTACATCCCCCTGAGGACTTTGGCAGACCCCAGAAGCAGAGACAAGGGGGCTCCCACAGAAGAGGCCTCGCTCCTTGCTACAGCCCCCATGGGATCTGAACCTCAACCCTGGGGCCAGTGTTGACCCCACCCCAAGGACAATGGGCACCGTGGGCATATGCTCCCTCCCCCATGCACATCCATGTGTGTTACATGTGCATGCAGGCACACTCCCTTTCCCTTCCAATGTGCACATGCAAGTGCTCCCCTCCCGCTTCATGTGCGCAAAGGCACGTTCCCACTCTGACACACACAAGTGTACATGTATTACATGGGCACACGCACATGTTACTGGTGCACACAGTTCACCCACACATACACTCCCTCCCATGTGTGGCCCCTACTCACGTTTCATGGGTCCCGAAGAAAAAGACTTGGTATTTATTGGAGGAGGATTTCACGGCAGCTTCCGGCATCTCGTCGATCTGGTGGGGGAAGGATAGAAAGTGTTGGGTGGGGAGAGGGGCAAAAAAGGAGAAAGCCTTATTGCCCCCAGCAACCCTCCCTCTTCCCCCGGAGCACAGTCCCAGGCCTAACCATGGGCATGGGGTGACATGCCAGGCAAACCTGCTTTGGAGGACCAGGTTACAGACCCTGCCATCCCAGAATGCACTGCCTCAATCGCTGCCAGGGGCCCCCAGTTTGCATGTCCCGCCAGGCTGCGTGTCCCCACTGGCATGATGGGATAACTGCACACGAAGGATAGCGGCGAGGCACCAGGCACTGCACAAACGCAGTGTCCGAAGGACAGTCCCTTCCCCACCGGGTCTGGGATGAGGGGAGAGGAGAAGCTGTGCTGGAAACCTTCTAGCAGCTACTGCCCAATACAGGATTGCCCCCTCCTGACGGGTGTGCAGAGCTGGACGCTGCACCCCGCATTTGCATGGCCGTCTGCACCCGTGCAAAGCGAGGTGTGAAGGGAGTGCCAAAGCAGGGGCATTGGCACTTCGGTAGTGCCAAACACGTCCAGCTGGCAGTACTGAGAAAGAAAAAAGCTGGAGGGGTTGAATAGTTGAATCCCTCTCCACACACATGCATACACATGCAGGCCCACACACAAGTATGCATACACTCACATGTACACATATACCTATGCAGACATGCACGTGTGCACATATGCACCGATACATTCACATACACACACAAATGCACACCACTGCAAATATATACAGGTACACACACACACACACACACA
>JAGPOW010000863.1:964217-985933 GCA_030014935.1 Caiman crocodilus
ACACACACACACACACACACAGACTCACAGAAAGTTAGTGTTGGAAGGGACCTCAGGAGGTCACACTCAAAGTAGGACCAATGCATGTACACACACACAAATGTGCATACATATACGCATGTATGCACATACACACATGCATATGCACACACATGCACCAGAATGCACACACATGCACCAGAATGCATTCACACACACGCTAGGATGCATACATGCACATGTACATGCACACACCAACATATACACATGCATACACTGGCATGCACGCACACATGCATGCATGTACGCACGCGCACACAGCACAAAGGAGCTCCCAAGGCCCCGTGGCCATCTTCCTCCACCTCCTGCCGGTCACCATCCCTCCCCCGTCACCAGTGAGCTCCTTGGCTCCCCACGATGCCAGCCAAAGACACGACTGCCGGGGCCTCGCTCTGCCCCTCCAGACCCCTCTCCAAAGGGACGACCGTGTATTCCCCCCCGCCCCGTTGCAGCGCAAAAGCCCGGCAAGGATTGGCGCGTTCCCAGCCAACCGTAAGCTCTTGTCTAGACCGGCTCAGACAGATTTAGCTCAGCGCATCGGCAGCCCAGCTTGCCCGGGCACTGCTCGCAGGAATGTTGCCCCGTCCAGGCAAGAACTGTGCACCCCGGGGAGAGGGGATGGCAAAGCTCGGAGCAAGGCCCCACACCCCTGCTCATCCCCCCCCTGCAATTTCCACTTCTTTGGCTGCATTGTGATTGCCCATGTGGGCGTGAGCTGCAAGACCCGTGGGCCAGAGGGAGCCTGACACGCCATGGGACCAGCCTCGCTGCGGCCTAGCCCCAAACCGAGGGGGAAGGGGCTGCTTCAGATGTGAGCCTCATGCCAGGTTTCCCCTCCCTGGCCAATGAGTGGAGCAGCTGGAAGTAAAGGCCGGCCAGCCGCATGCTGCCTTGCAATGCCGCCATCTCCCCCTGCCACACAGAGGGAACCCTGCAAGAGAGCCGTAGGCGGGAGCTGGACCAGTTCCCTGCCTGGTTCAGCACGAGGAAGACATAAGAACAAGTGCACACATGGGCGCGCGCACACGTGCAGCACATGCACATACGTGCAGCACAGGTGCACACGTGCATGCACGCATGTGCACATGCGCGAAGCTCCCTTTGCAGTCAACAGCACATCCAGGCTGCAATCAGTCTGCCCCCCTCCCCATCCAACCACCGTCCCACCCCAGCTGCGCAGGCAGATGCGACTGCCCTGCCTGTATCTGGGTCCGAGCACGTGCGGGCTGGGTCTGCCAGCCGGACCCTGGCTCTGGTGCTCAGTGGACTGCACAGGTGGACCCAGCCTCAGTTATCCCCCTTAATCCCTGCAGCATGCTTCTGACCAGGGGTTGCAAGCACAAGGTTTGCAAGCAAAACCCCTGGGGGGGTGGGGATAAGGGACCAAAACCAGCAGCAGGGTCAAGGGTTACATGCCAAGAAAACTTCAAGAGGTCTGGGGCCTGCTCTGCCCCAGGCCTCACGGACAGAGGATGCACTGGTGGAGGTCTCCTGACCCTGGCGGCGGTACCCAGGATGGCACCAAGGCTGGGCGGGCAGGCCCAGGCTCCCCTCCCCCTTCTCAGCAGCTGGGAACACGACACCATGACACAGAGAAATTCCTCTCCGGCTGCAGAGCCGGGGCTGGGGCTGGGGCTGGGGGGTGCGATACAAACGAACAATGCCGCTTTTCCACTCCAGCGCGGATCAAAGGCTCAGGGGGGGCTGGGGGTGGGCAGAGGGAAGGGATAAATCCTCCTTAATCACCCCCCTGGCAGCGCCTCCCCCCATCCCCTTGGTGCGTGCAGCAGAAGAGAGGCAGGTGGGAGGGGGAAAGAAAGGGTTAATTGTAATCCGACCTACGGTGGGCAAGAGCAAGGGGCAGCAAGGGGCAGGGGGGCCAGTGGTTGGAGGGGGAGGGGGCTGGGAGGCACAGCCTGGGAGGGGAGAGAGCAGGGGGGACTGGATCAAGCAAATGGAGGCAGGAAGTGAAATGCCCCCCCCCAGCGCCTGCCCTCCACACCAGCCCCTGCCCCAGGTTAACTCCAAGTGTGGACACTGTTATCCCGGGATAAAGCAGCTAGAGAGGAGTTGGGTGTGGGGTTACTGGGGGCAGCTGAAGGGGCTGGGCTGACCTCCCCACAGCCCGGCGTGAATACGTGTGCGTGTGCACACACACAGCATCTGCCCCCCCCACCACACGTGCCATCTCACCAGGCTTCCCATACACCAGCTTCCCATACACCCACAGCAGCCCCCTGCCCACCCATGCACACGCACAGCATCTACCCCCGCACCGTGCATGCCTCGTACACATCATCCAACCTGGGGCCACGCACCAGCTTCCCATACACCCACAGATCCCCTTGCCCAGCCACGCACACCCATGTGCACACACACAGCCATTGTGTGCTACCGGGGCCTCCACCCTCTCCCAGCCTGGCCCAAGAGATAACCAACGTCTTTCCCGCCCAGCTCCAGCTCCGGCTCCAGCTTCCCACCCTGCTGCCCGAGTGCACTTGACACTGAAAAATTCAGGCCCCATCCAGCCAGGCTGGCCCTTGCGCCCCCCCCAATTTTGGTCCCAGGCTCTGGGGACACCAGATAGTTGCACAAAGCTTTGCTACCCAGGAAACACCCACCCCGACACAACACCTGCCCCAAAGGGACCATGCAGCAGCTCTGTGCCAGGAAGAGCTCGGTCCCGGGTGGGCAGGGGGATGGCAAGCCTCCGTGGCCAAGCCTGGGTGCCAAATCCACTTCTACCCTGAAGACCCCCCGGCCCCTCACTGGCCAGGGTCTACCTGAGCAGCAGGGCTGGGCGATACCTCCCTACCCCCGTCCATGTAGCCCATTTGCCCAGGCATGGGGGCTCTACCTGGGGAGTGGGCAGCACAGGCAGCCCCTGCTCTCAGGACGAGGATGCTGTAGGGACACAGCGCCAGAGACAGGAACAAAGCTAAGTGCCCCCAACCCCATCCTGGCCCAGAGCTAAAGAGGACAAAGCCTTTGTGCCCACAAAGCAGGGCCCGATCTTGCCCCTCTGCCACCTGCAGAAGCAGGTGCCGATGCCCTGGGGGAAACAAACTCATTCAACTCCCAAACCCGAAGCAATCTCCAAGCCCCCCTGGCCCTGCTGCGATTCGGGGCTCTCAGGCACCGGGCTCCAGGCTCTAACACTGGACACCCCCGCATGTGGCCGTGCCAATCCCAGATCACGGTTAATCCTGTTTGGGGATGAGGCGGCAGGTCAGACCTGCCAAGGCATCCGGTGCCCTTGGTCTGAGCAGCTCCACCTGCTTAAACTCCAACAGAGCAGGACCCCAAGTCTGACTGTGCACTGCCTCAGTTTCCCCCCTGCTGTAAAATGGGCCTAGAGGCTCCCTAGTAGGGATAGCATAAAAGACAAGGTCCCTCTCTCCCTAGCCTGGCACATGCAGCAGCCAGACAGAAACCATCTCCATCATGTACAACTCCCCGCTCGTCTGCAGCCAGCCCCGAATTTCAGCCTGAACACTGCAGCTGCCAGCCCCAGACAGACCAAGACCCGGGGCTCCCTGGGGAGGACTCGGTTTCCCAACGGTTGGGCCTTAACATAATCCAGAGACCGCTCCCAAGCACAGATGGGTTAGGAAGCAAACAAAAGCCACCTGCCTCCGGGATGCCTGGGGTCTAGTGCTCCGATGCCAACTCTCAGGCCAGCCACACTCACCACCCCTTGTGCCTCAGTTTCCACAGCTGCCCCTAGAGAGGCAGGCAGGAGAGTCCAGGAGCCCTGGGCACTGGGGCACAGGCCATTTCAGGAGAGGCCAATGGGCACAACTGACAGGAAGCAGCTGTGCAAGGGTTTTGCCCCATGCAGCTGTGGGAGCGGGCACACCCCAGAGGGGATCCCGGAGGACCCGCTTCACTGGGCATCGGGTACGCAGCATCCGTGTGCCCGTGGCAAACCGGGCCAGGTGGGAGCAGATGCACCAGGCAGCATGTGACCAGGACACACGGCCTCCTGCCTTGAAACACAAGGAGGAAGGGAGCAGGTGCCGGGCGCTGGGCTAAGCCGATTAGGGCAGCCAGCGCTGGCAGAGGTTCCCAGGGACACTCAGAGGCCAACCGGGCAGGGAGGGGCAAGGCCCCCAACCCCCCCAAAGGCGGGTTCATCCAGCCCCATCCCACAGTCTCCAGCATGAGCCCCTCCCTGCAAAGCCAGGGTGGTGGAGGAGGATGAGCAAAAAAGGGAAACTGAGGCACAGAGCTGACTTCTGTCACTTTGCCAAGGGGGCAGGGGCAGGGCCAGGCATGAGCCCATACCCAGGGGCTGGGATCCAGCCCAGCTCCAGGCAGTGGGGAGGAGGGCGAGTCCTTGGCCCCCATGCCAGCTCGGTGCTGCCCCCGCACGGCCCCTGCCAGCCCTGATCTCTCCCAGCCTTGCCCCCAGCTCTTCCCCCCCAGGAGGCTCGGAGGTTAGAGAAGCCCTGATAAACCCAACACAGGCAGAAAGGTGGGGTGCCTTGAAACCCCCCTCTGCTACTGCCTGCAGCCCCCCCAAGGGGCAGCCTGGGCATCTGAGCCGGCAGGAAACGCTGCACGGGAGCGGGAGCCAGGCCAAGGCCGCCCCAGTGCCTGCCCGGCCTCCTTCCGCCCGCCTGTGACTCAGCGCGGGGAGGGCCGTGACTCAGAGCCCGGCAGGGCAGTGCAGCTCCTGAGCAGAACGAGGCCCTGCGGGAGTGCCAGGAGGGCCCCGGGGTGCAGTGCCTCTGCCCTGTGCGATGCAGAGCTCGTAGCCTCCCCAGGAACAGGGGAGGGCAAAGGGGGAAACTGAGGCAGAGGTGGGTGGAGCTCCCTGAAGCACCAGGGAGGAGGAGGAGAAGCACCGGGCTGAAGGTTACAGCTCTGGGCTGGGCCTCAGGAGTCTGGCGATCGCCCGGCAGCTCCTCCACGCTCAGGATAGATATTTTTGTACAGCGCCAAGCGCAAAGGCACCAGCTGCAACTAGGCCCCACAGCAACCGCTGCAGGCACGTGCTGCTGCTTTCTTAAGGGAGCAACTGCCACTGTTCACCTGCGTGTCTTGGGCCTCGTACTGCCCCGGCCTGGGGAATATGCCCATCACACAGGGCATGGGGGCTGCTTCGTGCCCAACACTGGATTTGACCCATGGCCCCGAGGCCCTGATCCAGAGGCCAACCCCACCTGGACTGGCTTCCCAACACCCTCTGCAGCCCCTCCAGCTAGCCAGAAAGTCCATCCTCCTTGCCAGCCTCAGTTTTCCCTGCTGCAGCTGGAGCCCATTGCTTGCAGGCCTATTCCCTGCAGCCACAGGGAAAAGCCTATCTCCCTCCTCTCTGCAACTGCCCTTCAGGGACTTGAAGACTGATCAACGCCCACTCCCCTCCAGCCTTCTCTTCCTCGCTCTGGTTTTTCCAGGATTTCCGGTGTCCGGCCGGGCCTCCCTGCAGCCGGCGGCCTCGGCACAGGTCTGGCTTGCCCTGCATGCCCAGGGCTGGGTGCTTTGTAAACCCCGCACCTGCCTGGGGGAATGGCAGAGACTGGATCCTGGACTGAGAAGCGTGGAGCTACCTCCCCAAGGGCATCTCCCCTACAGAGGTGGGTCAAGTGTCCAGACCCAAGCACCTGGCAGTGGCATCCACCCAGGCTGCACCTACCTGCCCAGGGCTTGGCCCGATAAACTGAGGCCAGAAACTGTTTGTTCTCACCAGCCCCAGGAAGACCTGGAGACGGGGCCTTGTCCTCCTTCTGGACTGACCCAAAGGCAGCGGCGGAGCCCCAGCATCCTGCACAACCCGCTAGGCCACGCAGCCCCCCAGATGGAGGCTCCTTTGTGCAGCAGGGGCCTGAGTGTGGCTGTGACCCACATGAGCACCAGGACCCTGGGGTGCTAGCAAGAAGCAACCAGGTGGCATGGACTTTGCCCAGGTGGGGCCCAAGCAGGAGACCCATGGGGGGTGGGGCCCAGGCAGCTTTCTCCCCAGGGGTCACGGCAGCCTCGGGAGGGGGACAAAGTCCTCACACACAAGCATGCACAGCCATGTGTGCACTAGCCAGCTCCTGCTGTAGCCCCCAGGGCAGGCACGGGTGTCCCCCAGGGCCTGGAGAGCTCCAGGCTCCACCACCCTGGGGCTGTTGGGGAAGGGAAGCGAACACCCAGACTGGACCCTGCCCCTGATGCCAGACTTTGCACCAACCTGGAGACTCTGCCCCCAACTTCATAGGCAGTTGGGCTGGACTGGGGGCATTGGCACCTGCCTGGAGCCTGGATTTGGCATCTGGCTCTGCCACTGACTCCCTGGAGGGCCCTGGGCAAGTCCCCCCCACCCAGCCCCAACTGCACAGGGAAAAACAGCAGCCCCAGCTGTACTGGGAGGCACGTGGGCACCAAGCCGGGGCTGGAGGGGCTGCTCGGCTCCATGCTGGGGCTGGCAGGGCCCAGCACGCTGCGTCCGGCCTCCAGTTTCATAGGGGAGGGGGAACACAATTCCACCGAGCATCAGCAACCCCGCTTTCCCCAGTGCCCGCTCCCGAGAGATGTGCAATGCGCTGCAGCTGCAGGGTCACCTGGGTATTGCCCCCAGGAAATCTGGGACTCCCCCTCACCCCCCACCTTTGCAGGTCCCTCTGGAGAGCACATAGCACCCCCGCCCCCCATGCAGGGGAAGACCCTGATGCCAGCAATGGGCAGGGGAACAGTCCCCAGGGCTGGGGGAGCTGCAGGGCCCTGCAGGGCCGGGGGCTTTTGCCCAGGCAGGGGGAGCTTCAGCACTTTCCCGGCCGCGCCAGAAAGACGCGGGCAGGCAGGGAGGGAGGGAAACCCGCTGGCACCTGGGAGCCAAGCTGCAGATCCTCCCCTTCCCCCCTCCCCTTCGCCGCCAAAACCCTATAAACCAAACAAAAGTGATTCAAACCCGGGAAGAGAAGGGGCGGGGAGGGGGGCCGGGGAGGTACACAACCACCTCCGGGATTCCCGGCCAGGCAGGGCCCTTTGCAATCCTCCTTCTCCTTCGCCATCGCTTTCCTTTGCAGCCCAGGGGAGGCCAGAGGGGGGGTTTACATGGAGGGGGAAGGGAGCATGGAGAAGGGGGGGGGGGATTGAAACACTCCAAGGAAATTTTAAACTGCATCATCAACCGCTTAAAAATAACCAGCAATGTCGCCATCGCCCATCTCCCGCCCAGGTCTTAAAGTGCCAGCCTGGGAGGCCGTGGAGGGGAGGGCAAGGCCCCCCCAGGGTCCCTCCCAGTCCCCCCAATCCTGCCCCCAGGATGCCGGTTTGTGTCCGAATGCAGGCCAGGGCCAGAGCTGGCTACAAGGACACAGGGCAGGTCCCCAGTGCCAGCTGGTGCCAGGGCCCAGCCCCCCCAGCCTTTGTGCGGCCACATCGGGGCCCTGATTCTGCGCAGCATGGGGGCTATCCTGAGCCCTGGCCACCCCAGGCCTGGCTGGGCTCCAGGCTCGTTATTCAGTAACAAGCCGTCGGGTGCATTTCCCCAGAGCCACCACAAGCAGTGGGGGGGGCATGGACTTGGCGGGCGTGACGCGGTGCTCGCGCCCATCTCGCACACGCGCGAGCCCGGCCCCACACGTCGGCACCTGCTCCCCTTCCCCCACAGTCATTCCCAGGGCTGGCACAGCCCCCCACAGCCAGCCTAGCACCCCAGGAGGGTGGGCCTACGTGACCCCCACAGGAGTCGGGTGCCCCCCACCGGCCCTGCCAAGAGGAGCCTGGGCAGATGGGCACCCCATGCAGGGCTGTTCCTGCAACCAGGCCCCAGCCTAGAGCAAGCTCCAGGGACAAAACCCAGGGGAAATCAGGAAGGGGGGGGGAGCCTTAGGGCCAGGGCTTTCACTTGGGGAGGGCAATCAGGAGGTGGAAGGAGAGGACCCTCCAGCCCCCAAACCCGCCAGTCCCGGCTCCGGGACTCAGCAGCCGGCCCACGTGCTCGCACCAAGCTTGCAACAAAGCAGTTACCTGGGATCCCCTCGCTCCACTTTGCAGACAGACCCCCCCCAGTACCAATGACACCGAAACAGGAGGGTCCCATGGGGAATCCCTTGCTCCCCCCAGCCTCTGTGCTTCCTTGGCAAGGAAAAGCCCTGGGAGCCCCCAAGGAGATGGGCCAAGACCCTCCTCTTTGCAAAGAAGCCCCCCAAGAAAGAAACCGGGGCCATAAGCCTCTTTGGTACAGAGACTGTAGCTTGCGGGGGGAGGGCAAGCTGGCCAGGCCACGAGGGAGGGGCAGAGATGGTATCAGAGCATCCTAGGAAGTGCCCCCAGCACTGGGGGTCTGCGAGGAGCAACAGGGCCTTGTCCCTGCAGAGGGGGATGGTCCTGCCTGCCTCCTCCCTGCTCCCTCGAGCCCCCCAGGCCCGAGCCTTTTGTTCCAGGTGCAACCCCCTCCCCCAGCCCATGCAGCCCCTCAGCTGCAACCCAGGCCTGCGCCCCTGCGCCCCGACACTGGGAGGCTTCTCCCCTTGGATGCTCTCTTTGCACCCTGGGGCCCTGTAAGCTCAGGGGATGCAAGGAGCTGCCAGGGTGCAAAGCTGGGGGGGCAGCCCCCTCCAGGTTCGCCTCTTCTCTCTTTGTCCCCCCCAAACTAGCAAATTCCCAGCTCAGGGGGCACCTCCAAGGGGACACCAGGGTGCAAATCTGGAAGGGCAGCCCTCCCCCCAGGCAAATCCCCAGCTTGGAGGGCAATTGCAAGGGGATGCTAGGGTGCAGATCTGGAGGGGCAGCCCCCCAGCCTTGCCTCTGCTCTTTGCCCCCGCCATCATCTTAGCACATCCCCAGCTCGAGAGGGGTGGGGGGGCACTCCAAGGAGCTGCCAGGGTGCAGCTACAATGGGGCAGCCCCCCCAGCGTGGACCCGGCCCGAGGGGGGGGCCGCCCCAGCTTAACGCGCGTTATGTAACGTGTGTGCGCTCCGCGCGGCCCGCGCCCCCCGCGCTCCTTACCCGGGCGGGCCAGTGCGGGTAGCCCTTCATCTTGGCGAACACCAGGTCCCCGCACTTGTACTCCCGCTGCCTGTTGGAGCGGGACATGGTGCCCCCGGCCCTCCCGAGCGCTGGGTGGGGGCGGCGTGCGGCCGCGGCCCTCGGTGCTAGCAGCGCGGGAGCTCCAGGGAGGTGGGAGAGTGCCCCATGCAGTTGTTTGTGTTTGAAATTCAATTGCTCCCTCCCTCTCCCGGTGGAGCCGATCGGCGCTCGATTGCTCGGGCCTGCCCCTTGCACACGCAAACGCACGCACACACACACACATGCATGCATGCATGCACGCCCACTGTGCATGCGTGCGCCCCGCAGGCTGGGAGCGCCCTGGAGGGGGGCCCGGCTTTGCAAATAGGCGCTGGGGGGCACAGGATGCGCTTGGAGGGGTCTGGTTGCAAAAAAATAAAATAAAAAAGGAAGGGTCAGTCGGGGGTGGGCTTGCAAAAAAAAAAAGGTCGTTTGGAGAGGGTCTGGTTGCCAAAAAAAAAAAAGAGGTGGGTTGTAGGGGTCTGGTTGCAAAAACAAGGGCTGCTTGGAGGGGCTGTGGTTGCAACAAAAGGGTCACTTGGAGGGGTCTGATGGCAAAAAGAAGGGTTGCTTGGAGGAGGCTGGTTGCTAAAAAAGAAGGGTTGCTTGGGGTTGGTTGCAAATAAAAAGGGTCGCTTGAAGGGGTCTGATTGCAAAAACAAAAAAAGGGTGACTTAGAGGGGGGCTGGTTGCCAAAAAAGAAGGGTCACTTGGGGGCTGGTTGCAAAAAAAATAGAGTTGCCACCAAGTGAGACCTCCCTATGCAAACCATCCCATACTTATCATCACTTATCATTATTAGGACTGTAAGGCCATTTGGGACTCTCCAGGCCTGTGAGAGCAGAGAGAGACCCTCATCCCCTAAGAAGTTGCAGTTACCTGGAGTGATTTTGGGGGGAGAATAAGGGTGAAAATGGGGAGGATCCAATCTGCTGCTTCCTCAAGCTACGGAGACATTCACTATGCCGCATGTGGTCAGTTTGGGGTTGGGCGGACAAACTGCCCAGCTCCAGAGGCAAGAGGTTCCTCCATCAGATGCTACAAAACCACAAGGTGGCTCCAATTCAGTTAGTCTATAAGGTGCATCCCTGTCCTGCCTTGGACCGGACTCCAGACTAACTGGGTGGCCTACCCACATCTCCTCCTAGCAGCTGCATGACCCCTATGGATGGAGGGAAGAGAGGGGGTGAGGCTTGCAGCTAAAATGGTCCTGAAACAGCCAAAGGAAAGCGGGTCAGAGCAGAGCCAAGCAGCAGATGGGCCAAAGGCTTGTGTCAAACTGTCGGCAAACAGAAATAGGATACGAGAGACATGACCTGGCAGATAAGAGGCTATGTTGGCTGCTTGGTTGCTTCTCTTGGGTCCTGCTTGTAGGGAGTTTTATGCAACTTTGGGCTCCATCTGTTACTTCACTCTGCTCCACCTTCTCTCCTGGAGACCCCAGGAAGGGCCATGTGATGCCTGAAAATTAGTCTTTGTCTATCCCAACCATATGCGATTGGTCCAATAAAAGATCATCCCCTCTGAAATTCTGCCTATCTTTTCTAGGCCATCACGGCTACAAAATAATTTCAGAGCACAGAATAGTTTCTGGGCCAGCGGTCACTCGGGAGAGGTTGGGGGGTCCTGGTAATGTCAGAGCCTAGCACCATGGTTAGAGTTATCTCCCCACGACTCAATACTACCTGGGTCACAGCCCTTGAAGCTTTCCCCATGTGTTTGACTTCACCCAGGGGCTGATGCTTTGCAAAGCCACAGGGGTTGAGGCTTGGGCTTGTGAGCCCAAAGACCTTGGTCATTACTCAAATACTGGCAGCCTCTGCTCTGCTTAGACCTGGAAATGACCTGCAGGATTGGGGGTTTAATGAGAGAAGAAAGAACAGAGCTAAATGCCCCATCCTTGAATGATGTATGCACCCCAATCATCTTGTTGCCAGAAAGAGCTTCAAATTCCTGGCATGCATTAGTAGGATCAGGGCCTATTTGCATCATTGCCAAAGAAGCCAAAACAAGCAAATATTAAGAAAAACCCAAGAATGCTATATGTGAATGTGAAGACAAGACCCAAACTCCTATTTGTTCACTATAACTCATCCATCACTAGACTTGCCCAGAGATGAACCACTGGGCAAGGACTTCACTGACCAGGAAAGCTTCACTGGGGACATCTCTGACCCTCCTGGGTGTCTTGTCTCCTGGAGTCTTGGGGAAGTAGCTGGAAATCTTTGTTTCCCTTCATAAAATATGAGTTTTGGGGCCTCCTGACTGCAACGCAAAGCATGCAAGGCTCCCATGCTGAGGCAAGGGGGCTGTGGAAATCCCATAAAGCCCAAAGGGGCTTTCTGAAAAGAGGGTGATATTTTGTTTTTTGAGCAAAAGGTCTGCATGCATGGGGCTGACTGCAGGCTTGGGCCCTGGGTAGCAGGATTACAGACAGCACTAGGGGTGAAACACATCTGGCTACCTGGGCCAGAGCTATGAACATGCAGCTGGGAAGGAGGTTACCCAGTGAATGAATGATTCATAAACTTTCCCTTCCCTTCCCCTTCCCCCAAAGCTAAAACAGAATGAGGCCAGCTGAAATCAGGAGTGAAAGTGATGCAGGTTTACGTTATGGGGATTTCTGTTTCCACCCTCCCCCCCATTCAGTCGCAGGACAGTCAAAGGGGAAGGGCCTGGGGGAGGCTGTGGGGGCTCAGGAGAACATGAGTCACACTACAGTGATAAAAATGACAAATCATGGGCTTGGGGTTAAAAGTGTGCTGCTGTGTTGACTGAATCGACCCTAAATGTTCCATGTCTTCCAGGATGGTTGGGCTGGTCGGGCTTCCCTCCAGCTCCACAAAGACATCTTTCATCTGTCAAGGTTGAAGATAGATGATGGCTTCCAATAGCAGCTGTTGGGAGGCTCTTGATGCTGATAGGAATGGCTGGACCTAGCACCCATTTTGTGGGGTGTAGTTGGAGGGTTGGGATCCCTTTGAGCCCACTTGGGTCATCACAATTCCTGATGCAGCCTGGCCTCTGTCTGCTGAGTTTTGAGGGGTTCCAGCAAGTCAATGCCTCTTGCTGGGAAAAGCAAGGTGCGTTTGTGACCCTACAGATCTGCTGTGCAAAGGGTCGGGGTGAGAGGAGAGCCCCAGGCAGAGACACGGTGGAAAATGCAGAATTGCAAAATGCAGGACACAAGGATCTGTGGATGGAGCTGCAGGGGGTTTTCTGGGCAGGGACGGTGGAACTCAGGATATCCCGTGTGGTGGGACAGGGGTCAAAGTCCCAATTTCACCTTCCTCTCTCAAATGAGACCTCCACTGATTTTGGGTGGGGGCAGTTTTGCTTGAGCAGGGATTGCAAGGTCAAGCCTGACTCCATCTGATCCGGTTCCACAATATTTTTGTAGAAATGGTTTTCCTTCAATCCTGAATAGGGTGGGGGTGGTGTGGAGTGATGGGCAAGGCCGATGGAGACATGGAAATACCATTGCTTTATTCTAGATCTGATTGTGCCAACAGGTGGGATCCCAGCCCTGCTGTGCACAGTGCTGGACACAGACATGGGCCGGGCACACACAGGGTTGTTATTCCAGTTCTACATACAGGGAATCAATGGAGTGTATGTACTCAGCCCCACAGGGAGCCAGTGGTACAGGCAAGACTTTAACTCAGGCCTCTTGAATACTCAACTAGTGCTGTAACCGCCAGGCCTGCCTTCCTCCAACCTAAAGCCTCTCAAGCCTTCCATGGGGCCTGAGAAACTGAAACCAACTGTAACCAAAGGCAAAAATGACCGGCCTCCTTGCACTAAGTTTTCTCCAAGTTTGCTGAAGTGGAGAAAAACTTCTCAGAAAGATCCTGACCACTGGGAGGCAAATCTGTTGTTCTATTTTTAACATATTCAGCTTTATTGTATCCCTCTTTAATACAGCAGGGACCTGCCAATTCGGTAGATTATTGCCCAGGGGTAGGGGAGGAGGGCATGACAGATTAGCTGGTGCTCCAGGCATCCCCAGTGACAAAACGAAGGAGCCTGCATTACACAATGCACAGGCTCATTTGTCTTCATTCAGCCTTAATTGGGGATGTGGCCTCTTTACGGCATCCTGGCAGATGGCTTCCTGGGGCGGTGGGGCGCCTGGATTTGAGCATGCGAGTGACCTCCAGAGGCCGCCTCTTGCTTTCCCAAATGCGTATCCCAAATCTTGCTTTCTCAAATGCCAGAATCCATCCAAACAGGGGGGTCCCGACAAAGCCAGGGGAGTTCAACCTGCCTGAAATGCACACGAGAGGTTCTTCCTGTTATATTTGACTTGGACTGGGGGGGGCAGCTCTGGAGCAGAACTAGTGCTGCCGACACATGGAGCAAGAGACGATCCCCTCACACTCCAGCTTCCCAGGGAATCGGAGCAGGATCTTGACGAGGCCGCTCCAAATCCACCGTCGTCATAACAGCACCTCGCAGCTACATCCCTGCGGAACCACGCTGGTTTATGACAGAGGCAGCCTCTTCCCCCAAACGGATCAGGGGAAGGAAGCGGAGCCAGGAAGCAACCTGCCCGGGGTTGCAGTAGTGCAACACGGGTGGGTCAGCTTAGACATCCCCTACTTCTGTAGGGGCACCTCCAAGCGACAGCTCTTCTCCAGAGCCCACCCCCCACTCCTCCATTCAACTGACTGGGGCCCGGCAAGGTTTGGCCTCAAGTGAGAGCCGTGATACAGCAATGAGCGTGGCAGGCCGGGAACCCAGGACTCCTGCCTTCCTCTGGCATCCTGGGTCTCCCCAGCTTGTCCAACCCTTGCAGCAAGCGCACGGTGGCCACCGTGGCCCCCTGCTTCATGCTGGGCAGGGTTAGGGGCTCTGCTGCGTGGCCGGGTCTGGGTTAAACAGAGCTTCGCTTAGGTGCGAGGCAGCGGCATGCAAGGGAGGATTGGGAGAAGGGAGGGGACCCTGTTTCAAGCCAGACCCGTCCAGCTATGCTTCCAGGCTGCCTCCTGCAGGGACCGGGGCAGCAGGTGGGCACGGAAACAGGCCTGGTACGGGCTCAGGGGCAGAGCTATTGTTGTGGGGGATCCAGAGCCAGGGCCAAACCACGCCACGGAGTCTAGCCTGGGTTAGGCTTGGCCATGGGGCCCGAAATAGGCCTGGCCAGGGATAGGCCTTGCCACGGGGCCTGAGTTAAGCCAGGCCCAGGGTAGGCCGGGCCCGAGTTAGGCCCCACATCCCGCCACCCCTTAGGGATTTCCGGGCTGCTGCCCCGCGGGGCATTATGGGAGCTGTAGTCCCTCCCCCTCCCCGCGAGGCCGGCTCGGCGATCCACCCGGCGCCCTCGCACGCACGGCGTCAGAGCCCGGCCTCCGCGCCAAACGCAGCCCCGCCGCGCTGCATGCTGGGGCAGGCGGGCCGGGGGACTGCGCGAGGCACGCCGGGAGCTGGAGTCCCGCGGCGGAAGGAGACGGTGTGGTTGCCGCTTCCCGCCGACTACAACTCCCAGCAGGCCGCTGGCGCGCAGGGCGCTCTGGGATCTTCCCCCCTTTGCACGACGCCCGCTCGCCTTCCGCGGGGCATGCCGGGCGCGGACTCCATTTCCCAGAGCGCCCCGCGCCCAGTGGGGAGCCAATGGGGGGGGCGCCGGCCGCGGGGCACGCCGGGAGCGGTAGTCTCGGCGCGCGGGCAGGGGGGCGGCCATTATCTCCCTGTCGGGGCGCGCGGGGCCGAGCGGTGTGGGGCCAGTCGCCGGCCGTCCCGCGGTTGCCATGGCGACTGCCTAGGCCTCTCGGGCAGCGGCGCGGCCTAGCCCGGCGGGCGCAGCCCCGGCCTCGCGTAGCGCCATGTCCCTGGTGGCCTACGCTAGCAGCGAGGAGGAGAGCGAGGCGGAGGCGGAGGAGGAGGCCCCGCCGCCGCCGCTGCCGCCGGCGGCTCGCGGGCTCTTCTCCGCCCTGCCGCCGCCGCAGTCGCTGGGGCCTGGCTTCCCGCTGCTGCCGCCGCCGCCCTTCCTGCTGGGCCCCCCCTTCGGCGCGCCCCCGCCCGGCCTGGCCCTGCCGCCCCCGCCCCGCGTCCCCGGGCCCGGGCCCGGCCTCGTCCTGCCGCCCCCCGCCGAGCCGGGCCCGGCCAAGACCAAGAAGCGCGGCGAGCCCGTGCGCATCGCGGCGCCCGAGCTGCCCCGGGGAGAGGTGAGTGGGGCTGGGGGCGTCGGGCCAGGGACACCGCGGGGCGGGTGGTGCTGGAGCCCGTGTCCCGGCCGTGGCACGCTCTGGCATCCCATCTGCGTATGCCACCGAGCCGTAGCTCCTGGGACCTGGGGGGAGAATCGGGCCCGGTCCCCTGGGCCGAGCAGGGAAGATAGCGGGGATCAGGTGACCTCAGCAAGGTGATGGCTTCTTGCAGATTTCCAGGGTAGGTGATTGCACCACCCCGCAGGGACCTTGTTCCACAGCCTTTGTGGTGAAGAAGTTTTTCCTAACGTTGAACGTGAATCTGGTTTTCCCCTTGGGTGCCACGGTGAGCAATTGCTCACTGAGCCCTCGATGTCCTCTCCTAGTTTAGCGGGAAGCTGTTACCAGGTCCCCTCTTGCCCTTCGTTTCCTTGGGCTGAAGAGTATTCCTCCTAGCCCATGTGTCCCATGCACACACACCACCCATTCCTCCTCACCCCGGTGCCCCATCCATATATATTGCCTATTCCTCCTAGTCCAGGTGTCCCACCGGCATATACCACCTATTCTTCCTAGCTCTGCTGTCCCATGCATGTACACCACTCATTGCTCCTAGCCTCGGTGTGATGTGTACCACCTGTTCCACCTAGCCCTGAATCCTATCCACGTACAGCACCCTAGCCCAGGTGTCCCATGCACATACACCACCTATTTCTCCTAGCCCAGATGCCGCATCCATATATACCACCCATTCTAGCCCACGTGTCCCATACACTTACACTGCATATTCTCCCCAAACCTCCAAGGTTTTGCTTGCCCCCAGCACCATTAGCTAATAGCTTGTCTGTAAAGTGTTGTTTTTTTAATAGCACCCTTGGCTTTTGAGGCCCAGCTCCAGAGAGCACCATGGGATTGATCCTGGCAGGCTGCCATGCGTTGCTGTGCAGCCCTGAGGGAGCAGGATCATTCTGGGCAAGCATAGGGTTAAAAGGCTGTTCTTGTGGAAAGGGTCAGGGATTCAGAGCAGCAGGGACCTCAGCTTTCCCTTGGAAGGAGCCCGCAGGGAGGGGATGCTGTGTGAGAAGCCTTAGGCAGCATTGCATGAAATAAACCTGGGTTTGTGGAAGCTCGTTCTCTCTCTGCATATCTTAGTTAGCCTATAGATGTGCATCTCTACCCTGCCTTAGGGAAGGGGGAAGTTTAGGTTTGATGTTAAGAAAAACTTTCTAACTAGGAGGGCGGCTAAACATTGGAACAGGTTACCCTGAGAGGTGGTGGAGTCTCCATCCTTGGAGGGTTTTAAGATCTGCCTAGACAAAGCCTTGGCTGGGTTGGTCTAGTTGGGGCTGGTCCTGCTTTGAGCAGGGGGTTGGACTAGATGCAACCTCCTGAAGTCCCTTCCCATCCTCATTTTCTAGGATTCAGTGTGGTCAGCACCCCTGGGATTGACATCTTTGATTTTAGGGCATACGTGTAGGTAGCTCACACTGGGAGGTTAATGTGTTATGATGAAGCCTGCCCTCTTCAGGCTACACATTAGTTCAGCGTTACCTTCCCTTGGAGAAGGTGCTCTACTGTTTTACCGTAAGGACTTACGGTTTTTTGAAAAGAATCATCAGGGTCTGGAGAGACCAGGAAGCTGCTTGCTAGCAAGAGAGTATTGAGGAGGTGGACCCTGAGCACGAGGTTGTAAGTACCAATGGGGTGGAGTTGGTCAGCTGGCTTGGGAGAGCTGGAGTGGCGTTGATTTAGATCCGCCTTGCTGGAACACGCACAGGGGTCATGTGGAGCACGGACTCTTCCGCCTGGTGAGTGGTGATGCCTGGCCTGGCCTAATGAGCTGCAGAGCCAAGGACCCCTCTGCTAGGACGTTAAATGTATGACAGCAATGTGGCTAAAAATATCTTGTTGCAAAACAGCAGAGCTGGCTGCTGGTGAGTCTGGCTGGACAGCAGGTCGGCTCTCCCCACTCATGAGTGATGCTGATCACTGTCCCTGCTGCAGGGATGCTTTAGACTAGACCAGGGGTTCCCAAAGTTTTTAAGCCGTGGGCAGTCACGGGCGACAGTGGCTGGAATTTCTGGCTGGAAGACGGGTAAGGATATCCTAGCCCCCTGGGGTGGCAGTGAACCAAACTGTGCTGCCGCTGGCCGTGTGGAAGGAGCCATAGCCTCCGCCCGGCTCCGGTGGGCTGTGGTTTGCTAGTCTGCAGCCACTTCCAGTCCTGTAGCCGACCATGCTGCGGACCAGCAGCTGACTTGGCGTGGCCCGGGGATTGAGAACCCCTTCACTAGAGCGAAATAAATGGTTTCACTTTGCAAGGGCTCCATTCTCTCTGTCTTTTCATATCCCATGTCATAAGCCCCTTTATTTCTATCTGCCACATCCACTGGGCAGCATGATGGCTCCATTAGTCTTGCTGGCAGTCTAGACATGTTCCACTTCCACGTACCCACGATTCACTTATTCCCTTCTTCGGTGTTTGGCTTCAAAACAGGCATTTTGTAATAAAGCCCATGCTAGCACAGTTACAGGAGAGTTAACAAGGAGGTTTTTGGAAATGTGTCCTGGGGTGATGGCAAATGAAGGAGGTCTGTTTCTCCTCATGTTTGCTGATCCCTTCTCTTCCCCCCCCCCCCCATGCTATATTTTAGCTTTAAACATTTGTTATAGAGATTAAAGACTTTCGTGCTAGGGAATAAGAGCCAGTGAAAAAGAAGAGTGTGAGAAATGGGTCTTGCTTAATGGTTATTCTCTATCCCTTTTCTTTTGTGACAACCAGCCTTGTTCCTCCTTGGGAACGCTTTTCCCCTCGCCCATGAATTGAGCTGCTCTGTCTTGCTCCTACTTTTAAAGATTAGAAATTAGACAGAGATTTAACTCTAGACTCCCTTTATTTTAGCTGAGTTCTTATTTGCTGCCTGTGTTACTCTTTGTAAAACCATAAGGCTGTAAAAATACTTTGGGCATGAGTCTCCTGCCTGCTAAGACCCCTGTGCGGTGGCAGGATGGGAACAGGACTGGGATTTAGCTGTTCTGAGGAGCCTCACACAGCTATGAAGAGTCTATCCTTAATCCCCAGCACAAATGCTCACACCTAAAGTTTGGCCCTTTCTCTTCCATGCTTTGGCCATTCAAAGGCACCACCCAGCAAGGCCTGTTGCCCTATTCATCCTTTTTCACCCGTTTGCAATGTCCACATGGAGCTGTGGGGTATAAAGCACAGTTTTGAATCTATTGCCTGAATATTGTTCTCCCTTAAATTTTAAATTATGCTTTTTGCTTCCTACTTTTGTCCCTTCCACCCCAGTTTTATAGCAGCATTAAAGTGGCAGTTAAACATTGGAATTCCAGGCTTAACTTTATTTAATGCTTTCTTGTTCCACATCTGGACAGATAAGAGCAATCTATCCAACTTAAGCTTTGGAGATTTAACATGCAAACACTGATTTATTTGTTTGCATAGCTGTAGTTTTGACAGCTGCATAATGCATTATATATGGCGGTGTCCCAACCACACTAGTTCGAACTGTCTCTAAACATAATAGCCATCAGCACCGTCCTGCTTCCATTGTGGACAGTCTGTTTACCTCCTTTGCTAGTAACCAGGGCTGGTTTTAACAAAACAGTGTTTCTTGACATGATAATACCTAAATCTGCCAGACTGGGAGAGTGAATTTGAATAGTACAGCCTCTCCCTGTCAGCAGCTCCGTTTCTCACAGACTGTAAAGCCAGGCCTGTTCTAAACTTGGCCCTGTGGTAACCTCTTCCAAATTGATAACGGATGAATTTGTTCCTCTGGTTTCTTTCTCTCTCTCGCTCTCTCTTCCTAGTCTCAAGTGCTGTGCTAAGGTCAGTTTTTCTTTCTCAGTCAGATTCCGAGGAAGATGAACCAGCAAAGAAGAAGAATAGTCTTCAGGTAATGACTTATACTATGCAATGGTCAAGATAATGCTGCCTGTAAAAACACTTCATTGTCCTAATTTTGGCCTCAACCTAGCACCTCTCCATCTCTAGTAGTGATTCCAGGCGCACCACTGGAGCAGTTGGTTGGGGTGGTACTAGTCAGTCACTTGACTTGTGATCACAGGTTTCATGATGCCTTGAATTCACTGCAAGTGAAAACTGATCTATTATAGCAAGCAGAGTAATTGGCAGGCAGTTGTGTCCCTGAGATCCATGAACCTGCTTTAGTGCCCATTAAAAACAATGAGATGGAAGTAACTCATTGGAGGCTTGATTATCCTAATAGAGCAGACTTTGAAATCCAGCCATCCCTGAGTGCAGTCAAAATAGGAGCCTTGTCTTGTTGTTGGCAGGGGTGACCTGTGATGGTTAAGGCATTGGAAAGCCAGGTCTAAAATCCCAACTTCATTATTTTTAATATTTAGGTAAATCCTGTAAATTTGCACAGACAAGATGATTCCTCCAGTGGTTTCAAACAAACAGATCAGCAAAACCCCATTGGGAGATCAGTGGTAGTTCACGGCAGCAGGTGATTCGCGGAGCAAGGCATCTTCTGAGCGGCAGCCTGTAATGTTCAGTAATGGCAGCAAGCGCTCAAGGCAGCAGGCACTGGGACTGAGTATTGGGGGTGATCCCAAACAGGATTAGATGGAATGGGAATGAAGGGAGATGGTGGGCGTTGGGTTAAGCTGTCTCACTGCTCTTTCATCTCCCCTTCTATGACGCATCTTTGCTAATTGGAACTGCCAGGGTCGTGGCGAGGGCTCCGGTTTGTCTGCTCTGCTTCCTCAACCCAAGAACTCCACAGTGAAAGAGACAAATCGGGTACTTTTGCCCTACGCTTTCACGCGGAAAGCAGCAGAGAATGCCCCTGAGTCCAAACCAGCCAGGGCCCCAACCTCCTCCTCTAAGACAAAACCCCTGTTCAAGCCAGCAGTGGCCACGACCCCTTCGCCGTCCGCTATCAAAGCAGCTGCCAAAAGCGCTGCCCTGCAGGTGACCAAGCAGATCACCCAGGAGGAAGATGACAGTGACGAAGAGGTGGAGCCCGAGAATTACTTCTCCTTGTCGGACAAGAGCGAGCCCAGCGTGGTCAGCACGGAGGCATACGTGTACTCTGGCACTGTGGTGACGGAGGACCCGCCCCCCGGCACAGAACCAGAGCCCCAGTTCCAGGATGCTGCTGCAAATGCCCCTCTGGAATTCAAGACTGCTGTGGGTTCGAGCTCCACGCAGCACAGCTGGGCACCCAAGCCTGGTGAAGAGTATGGCGACCAGTCATACAATCAGTTTCCTGGCTACAGTGATGCCAATGCTACTGGTGCTTACTACCAGGTAGGTGCTTATTTTGTGGGGGCGCGGACATGGATTTAGGTGCCTCCGATTAATGGCTGAAGCAGATTATTGCCATGACTTAGTTGTACTGAAATCATGCCTTCGAACATCTGTTCGGTTCTGGGAAGGGTTCTCTGTACTGCTCTGTTCCTGCAGCATTCTTTGTCTTCCCCATGGGTCTCCCTTCCCAGCACTAGCCCTTTACCCCCTGCACTTTCCATGTGAGGCTAAGTGCAGGAGGGAAAGGCTTTTAACATCTTCAGTGGAGCTGAGGATCCTCAGGACATTCCTAGAGGCCTTCCCACTCCAGAAGGACATCCCCAGTGGGGTAGACACCAGCATCAGGCATTGAAGAGTATCTGCGAGCATGGGAGATCTGCAGGAATGGCTTGGGTTTGGTCATGGGGACACACAGCAGCATTCTCAGCCAGGGCCCCACTGACTAACCTGAGTGAAGCCTTACGTCTTCAAGTATGTGTGAAAAATGCTACGCACACCTGTTGTGCTGCCAAAGTCGCAAGGAGAGTTGATCTGAATAGGTCAGGCCTTACAGGAGGAGGGGGCAGGTAGGGGAGAGCAAAGGGTTTGTTGGCATCTGGAGGAGGCCCTCCCATGTTCTGCAAGTGGCACACTAAGGTACCTTATTCTCAGTCTCTTATTTGAGCTCCAGCGCTGAGTCTCGTCTGGCTGCTGGGACAGGAATCCATGTGCCCCATGGTGCCAAACCCCTTTCCTTTCCTGGCAGGATTACTACAGCAGTGGCTATTACCAGGAGATGGAGCCGGCCCAGGGACCGCCACAAGAGACTGGCAGTGACTCCTCCTTCATTGACGATGAAGCGGTGGGTGTTTGCTCTCTCTTCTTCCCTGGGGATGCCATGGGGCTGCAGGAGCATTGGCTGGGCTTGGCAGCCTGCCATAGTAGCACTCACACTCGGGGCTTCCTTACCTGCTGTGCTGGGTCAGTCCATTGTTTTGTCAGGTCCAGCAGCCCACTGCAGGCAGCATCTGATCCCCATGGCTGCCCACTTCTCCTCTTAAGTGCTTGCAGTCCACATGAGAAACCCCCCATTCAGGAAAGATCCTTGCTTTTCATGGTGATGAGTGCCTGACAAACACAGTGATGAAATGCTTCCAAGTTAGCAGTGCAGCCAAGTAAGAAGTCAGGGGCTCCATGAACCATCAGTTCTTCACTGTTCACTCCATCTATGTAAATTCCTCTG